>JBBBDQ010000973.1:1697500-1787500 GCA_037127315.1 Ascarosepion bandense
CAAATTTGATAAGTTATGAGATAAAGATATACACATTTGTGTAAATTAATTGAAACATCTATTTTTTTTCTTTTCTATCATCACACGTTGAGTGTTGGACCCACTGGAGTGACAGAGTACAATCGATTTTCCTCAGATTCGGTCATTTGCAGTTGTGTGTATTGTATTCAGCGTGATATGGTCGTAAGCCGCGTCATGCGTGATTGCATCGCTATTAGTTGTCCTATGACCATTGTCTGCGATGAACGTTACTCTAAGGAAATGTTCAAAAATAGTAACGCTATGTTAACTCTCTGGCAAGCTTTACAGAGAGATTGCGGATATTGTTGGTGTCAGCCTTTCAAATGTCAGTCATGTTATGGAGGCGAAGAAACAAACTGTATCCATCAGTTCAAAACGTAAAGAAAATGCGGTTGGAAGAGAGAAACAACGCCAAGAGACGACGTATATGTGAACAGGGAAATATCCTATAAAGACACTATCCATTTTGTTGAATTAATTTGTACATGAGTGTATTTGCAATAACCAGCATAGTTTGATTTGCTTACGAAAGATATCCGAATAATCTGCAGCCGGTACTGGGAAGAAACATGCTTAGGGAACGATTTCATTGAATACAGAAAAACTAGAAAGGGGCTTAAGGCAATAATGTATTTTCTCAACTAATTTAATGAACCTACACAGTGATCAGACCTTAAGTGGAATAACTACATAGAATCCATAGCTAAATCCGCTGCTAAGAAGGTCGGTTCTCTGTGCAGGGCCGGGAAGTTTTTCCCAGATGAAATAATCCTTCACATATACAAATTTACCATCCGCCCGTGCATTGAATACTGCTGCCATATCTGGTCGGCTGCTCCTGCTATCCACCTAGGAGTCCTTGACAAAATCCAACGGAGATTCTGTAATGTGATTGATCCCGACTTAGCATCCACCCGTGCACTGAATACTTCTGCCATATCTGGTCGGGGGCTCCTGCTATTCACCTAGGGGTCCTTGACAAAATCCAACGGAGATTCTGTAATGTGATTGATCCCGACTTAGCATCCACCCGTGCATTGAATACTGCTGCCATATCTGGTCGGGTGCTCCTGCTATTCACCTAGGGGTCCTTGACAAAATCCAACGGAGATTCTGTAATGTGATTGATCCCGACTTAGCATCCACCCGTGCATTGAATACTGCTGCCATATCTGGTCGGCTGCTCCTGCTATTCACCTAGGAGTCCTTGACAAAATCCAACGGAGATTCTGTAATGTGATTGATCCCGACTTAGCATCCACCCGTGCATTGAATACTTCTGCCATATCTGGTCGGGTGCTCCTGCTATCCACCTAGTGGTCCTTGACAAAATCCAACGGAGATTCTGTAATGTGATTGATCCCGACTTAGCATCCACCCGTGCATTGAATACTGCTGCCATATCTGGTCGGCTGCTCCTGCTATCCACCTAGGAGTCCTTGACAAAATCCAACGGAGATTCTGTAATGTGATTGATCCCGACTTAGCATCCACCCGTGCATTGAATACTTCTGCCATATCTGGTCGGGGGCTCCTGCTATTCACCTAGGGGTCCTTGACAAAATCCAACGGAGATTCTGTAATGTGATTGATCCCGACTTAGCATCCACCCGTGCATTGAATACTTCTGCCATATCTGGTCGGGTGCTCCTGCTATCCACCTAGTGGTCCTTGACAAAATTCAACGGAGATTCTGTAATGTGATTGATCCCGACTTAGCATCCACCCGTGCATTGAATACTTCTGCCATATCTGGTCGGGTGCTCCTGCTATCCACCTAGTGGTCCTTGACAAAATCCAACGGAGATTCTGTAATGTGATTGATCCCGACTTAGCATCCACCCGTGCATTGAATACTGCTGCCATATCTGGTCGGCTGCTCCTGCTATCCACCTAGGGGTCCTTGACAAAATCCAACGGAGATTCGGTAATGTGATTGATCCCGACTTAGCATCCACCCGTGCATTGAATACTGCTGCCATATCTGGTCGGGTGCTCCTGCTATCCACCTAGGGGTCCTTGACAAAATCCAACGGAGATTCTGTAATGTGATTGATCCCGACTTAGCATCCACCCGTGCATTGAATACTTCTGCCATATCTGGTCGGGTGCTCCTGCTATCCACCTAGGAGTCCTTGACAAAATCCAACGGAGAATCGGCAATGTGATCAATCCCGATATGGCAGCTAGGATATAGTCGATTTCTCACTGACGCAGTGTGGCTTCCCTGACTCTCTTCTACAAATACTTTCACGACTTTGGCTCCGATGAACTTAACTCAGTGTTACCCCCCTATATATGAAATTCCTCGAGAAACAAGATTAGCACATAGATCCCACCCTTTTACTGTGAAACCAATAAATTGTAAACGCACATTCTACTCCATAAGCTTCTTTTCTCTCACTTTCCGCCCGTGGAATTCTCTTCCGCTTATTTGCTTTCCCGACAGCTACAAACTCCAAGAATTTAAATGTAAAGTCAATAGTTATTTCCTATCTCACTAACTTGCATCCTCTCTCTCATGCTCTTTTCTACGTTCACCCCACTCTCATCAGTATTCTCATACTTATTATACCCACTTCTTGACACCCCTTATATGCTGTCACTTTTTCTCATAACTTTCCTCCTGTATAACACCCTGCACAACAGTGACATTAAAACTCCTTCTTTGGGCGATATGATTATTATATATATATATATATATATATGTGTGTGTGTAACATTTGATTTAATTTATATTATTGTACTTTACTGATTTTATTTATTTTCTTATTTTTTCTACTTCAGTCAGTTAAGTGCCATACGTGATACATGCTTGGGCGATCATGTCTCGAAAGAGACATGACTGACTGGGCAGTAGATTATCCCGCAGTAGGTTGCCATTGCTTTCAAAAACTTGGCGATCAGAAACGAAAGAAACTGGACACATAAAGTAACAAATTTATTCGTCTGAAGAGAGTCAATTTTAGACTCGAAACACGTGTAGCGTCACAAATACCAGCATGGACACTTACTGTTTCATAACATGTATAATTCCAAAAACATTAAAGAAAACGTTCAACGGCTTCTCACACTTTTTATTCTATACCAATTTCTCTCGTTGGAACAACCCTATTTCTTTATCATATATATATATATATATATATATATATATATATATATATATATATACTGTAATAGTTGTTACAATGGTTTATAAATTCATAGTATCACTACACAGACATTTTCGCGTTTCAAAGCTAGCCATGTATCTGGGCTGCTGCTTCTTCAGGTGATTTAGTTGATATGAGAATTATCTAGTAGAAAAGACCGTTGATTTGTGGTGTTGGATTTGATTTTTTAGGTGTTAGTGGGGTTGGTCTGTAATTTGAATTCTGTTGACCTTTTTAAAGTCTTAGGATTAAGTGTTTGTTTGTGGCTAAGTTCAGGATAGGTTTTCCTATTTATCTTGTGTGGGTGTAGTATGCTGGCGCCGTGCGTGTTGTTATTTGGTTTATGAATTTATAAACCATTGTAACAACTATTACAGTATAATGCTCTACATTTGTATCGAGCACTCTTTATAAAAGTAAATGCATGAACAACAGGTAAAAAAACCTACGAGTTCTACAACTTAGTTACAATATATATATATATATATATATATATATATATATATAGTTACAATATATATATATATATATATATATATAGTCATCTCACTAACCTGCATCCTATCTCTCATGCTTCTTTCTCCGTCAACCCCACTCTCCTCAGTATTCTCATCATTCTATTACCCACTTCCTGATACCCCCTGTAACCTGTCACTCTTTCTCATAACTTTCCTCCTATATAAACCCCTGCACAACAGTGGCAGTAAAATGCCCTGCTTAGGGCGACACGATTATAAAAAAAAACAGTACGCGAAGATCTATTTTACTTGATTGTCGTATCATTAACCTTAACAGTATAAGATACGCAGATGACATTGCACTCCTGATACGAAACATAAAGAATACTTTTATAAGGTAGCATCTATGGTGTTGTGAATATCGGGTCAGACCGTGAAATCCGGTAGCAGTTGAATTTGATGCATTTATTTCATGCACCAATATGCATTAGAATGGTATTTATTAATCTCTTCTCACTCCAATCCTGCACATATATAAATCTACCATCCGTCCGTGTATTGAATACTGCTGCCCATCTGGTCGGGTGCCCTTGCTTTTCACCTCAGTTTTCTTGACAGAATCCAGCGGATAATGTCTAATATGATTGATACCGACTTGACAGCTCGGCTGCAGTCGCTATCTCACCGGCGTGACGTGGCTTCCCTGTGCCTCTTCTATAAATACTTTCACGGCTTCTGCTCCAATGAACTTTGATATCTGGTGCCTCCTAAGTATGAATTTACACGAGCTACTAGATTAGCAACTAGGTCCCACCCTTTTCCAGTGAAACTGATAAAATGTAACCGCAATTTCTACTCTAACAGCTTCTTTTATAGCACTCCCCCCTGTGGAATTCCCTTCTATATACTTGCTTACCCGACAGCTAAAATCTCAAGGAATTTAAATGTAAGGTCAATAGACATTTCCTATCTATCTAACTCGCATCCATTCTCTGAAGCTTTTTTTTCATCTACTCCACCCCCATGGTCGGTATTCTCATCCATCTATTACTCAACTGCTGACATTTTCCATAATTAAACCCTCTTTCTCATCACTTTGCCCTATGTAACCCCCCTGCGCAACAGTGGCAGTGGAATGCTTTGCTTGGCGTGAGATGATTTTTAAAAAAATTATGTGTAACAAAACATGTAGGGTTCTATCCAGTTGAATCCATTGCATTAACTTACGCGCAAATACCCTTGGGAAAGGTATTAATCCGTCTCTTCCTTCCAGTTATAGGTTAAGTAGCAGGACAAATTGGGTTCTATAGCCTTGGTCGGCAACCAGTCTACCGCAGAAAGCAATGGCAACCTACTGCGGGATAATCTTCTGCCCAGTCAGTCATGTCTCTTTCGAGACATGATCGCCCAAGCGTGTATCACGTATGGCACTTTAACTGACTGAATATATGTGTATCCTATAAATCATAAATTATTTGATAACTCAATCATTTTACTACTCAAAATTCTTTATAACTATATAGATCACAAAACATAAATAAATGTTGGTGTGCATATTTGTATGGAATTAATTGTTAGTACCTTTTACTTAAAAGTGATTTTACTTTTAAAGAAAAGGATTAAAATCAGTGAAAGAGACATGACTGACTGGGCCCAAGCGTGTTTCACGTATAGCACTTAACTGACTGACTGTTGGAAAATGTTCTCCCTAGTTTTTTGGAGACATGATCGCCCAAATTTCTTTTACCTATGGCAATAAACAGACTATTTCAGCTATTTTTGTAATAACTTATAGATTAGTCGTAACAAACATAGGAAGAATTTTCCTGAATTTCATAACACAGGCATTTCAAACATTCCCCAGCACTAAAATAATTTTTAACGAACACATTAAGGTTAACGTTATATATATATATATATATATATATATATATATATATATATTCTAAACATATGCTGTTAAATATAAGAATGAATGTCTATTATGCTGAATCATGAGCCGTTCTAAACGTCGTATTTTTGCTATAATTTCAGTTGAATGTAGAGACAAAAATTCTCCAACATTTGGATAATTATTTTTTGATTTTCTTCTAAGTTTTCGGCTCACATGAGCCATCTTCAGAGAGGTTGTTTAGACTGAAAAATTATAACATCCACCATCACCGACGATTTTATTTTGTGTTGACATAAAACTCCGCTTGGCGACGGCAATAGTTACCAAAAATAATAAACGCAGTTCTTAAATGTGTGACGTCACACCGCGGGATAGCGCGAAATGACAATAAAACCGTGTAGTCAAATGCAATGTAATATGTTATTTCCGGTTTTAAAGTTGATTAAACCGCAAATAACATATTATATTGCATTTGATTGATTAAACATAATAAACATTCATTGTCTCTTATATTTAACAGCATATGTTTAGAAAATTACTTGCTGCTTCGATATACTGAATATATATATATATATATATATATATAAATATATATATAAAACAAATATTTCCATATTTGAATCTGGTAGATAGCTATTTCTACTAGGAATTCCTCGCTTTTTCAGCAACGGTTGAAACCAAAACATTATTTATTCAAATTTAAATGAGTTAAAGTTTTTTACCGGTAGAAACCCCCGCTAAAATTCTCCATACACAGGAAAATAAAATGTGGTAGGATTAACACCTTTTGAATGTAAGTAAGTAAAAAGGGGAATGCAGACAGATAACCCTGGTTCATATTTGAAGACTTACCCTTACCCAATACAAGAGTCAAGAGTTTAAAAGTTAAAATTTATCCATGTTTAAAAGTTAAAATTTATCCATGTTTTTGAAAGTAAGGAAGTAAGAAGGGGAAAGTAGACAGATACCTCTGTCTTACATTAGAAAACTTACCCCTCTCCCATACAAGAGTCAAGAGTTTAAAAGTTAGAATTTCGCCATGTCAGAGGGATGGAAGTGGTAGGGGGAACAGAAATGAAAAAGGGGGGCAGTGATGGTTGACTGGGAATTTTTTTATATTTGCTCTGTAAATAGAATGTAATATTTGCATCGAGTCCTCCATCTTGATCAATTTTAATATTAATGAAATTAATATTTATAGTATCGGTTTTTTGGGATTTACCTATCTTATCCTTTTGGATTTATATATATATATATATATATATATATATATATATATATATATATATATATATCACAACATAACAATATGATATAATATAAACGAACGTTAAACATACAAAATAATACTAACTATACTATGAATAATAATTCTACTAAAAATAATTTTAACTGCCTGAAAAAAAAAGACCTGCCTATTAAACGGCAAATACGCGACAAGAATTACAGAGCTAGACTCCATTCTGATGCGATTTTAAATTTGTCTCAGCTGAAATCCAATAGCAATACCATTCCTACAATCATCAAATAATTTAAACAATAGTAAATACCGTAAAATCACAACCCTTTCAAAATATTTCTGGCACTTGAAAAATAACAAAATCCCGTTTATTATCTGGGATATCAGCGCAAAAACCATATCTTTAGATTAGCAACTAGATCCCACCCTTTTACAGATACCGACTTGGCAGACCGCCTGCAGTCTCTCTCCCACAGGCGCGACGTGGCTTCCCTGTGTCTCTTCTATAAATACTTTCACAGCTTCTGCTCCGATGAACTTAGATCACTGGTGCCCCCTAAATACGAATTTGCACGAGATATTAGATTAGTAACTAGATCCCACACTTTTACAGTGAAACCGATAAAATGCAACCGCAATTTCTACTCCAACAGTTTCTTTTCTCGCACTTCCCGACTGTGGGATTCCCTTCCACACGATTGCTTCCCCGACGGCTACAATCTCCAGGAGTTTAAATGTAAGGTAAATAGACACCTCCTAACACACTAACCTGCTCCCATTCTATCAAACACTCTTCCCATCTGCCCAACCCTCATCCTCGCTATCCTTACTCATCTGTCACCTTCCTCCTGACATTCCCTATGTCTAACCACTCCTTCTCTTTACCTTCCCCTATGTAGCCCCATGCTCAATAGTGGCAGTGGAATGCCTTGCTTGGGGTGAGATGATTAAAAAAAATCTTATAATGGGAAAAGAAAGAGATACAATTTATGTCTTTTAGAAAAAAATTATCTTACGTCGTTTAAATAATGGTCATTTAGTAAACAAAGTAAGTGAATTGATGATTACATGAAAACATAGAAATGTATATTTGCTTAAATATGTTGACCAGCATTAATGCAGATTCTTATATGTAGACATTTTTCATTATTATTGTTAATTTCTTTTGTTTTCTTCTAAAATAAAAACAAGAAATACGCCTTGATCTATAGGCAAAGGTATGCCCTTTGTCCTAATAATATTCTCTGTCTCTCTCTATATATATGAAATGATTTGTTTGAACATGAATTTTGATAGAAACTTGTATTTAAGTAGATATTCTGTTTATAATCAAACAGTATTATACATTTACATGTACCGGCCTGATTATTTACGATAAATTTTTGTTGCGAAAATATGTGTCATTAGGCAGAATTCGAACTTGCGACCTCTATCTTCATAGGGGAAACCACTAGTTAACCTGGCGCGTCTTAGACCTCTTGACTACAAAAATTGCGTATAATCTAAAATTTTGTTATATAGGCTTTACTTGACTCCGTTTAGCCTGCGGTATCATTCGTGGTCGAGTGGTCAAAGACGTGCCAGGTCAACTGGTGGCTTCCCCTATGTGGATAGGGGTCGCAGGTTCGAATCCTGCCGAATGACTCATTTTTTCGTAACAAAAATTTATCGTAAATAATCAGGCCGGTAGAAATACATGTATATACTGTTTGATTATAAATATAATATCTACTTAAATACGAGTAGCGATCAAAAATAATGTTCAGGCAAATAATTTCAAATTGTCGGTTGTTTAAAGACCATTTCCTTAACACACACACACACACACATATATATATATATATATTACTATGTATATATACTTTTTTTTAGTCATGAATCGAATATTTCTCTAAAACCGATTTCATATATATATATGTGTATTCGCATGTATATATATATATATATATATATATATATATATGTGTGTGTATTTTAGTCATGAATCGAATATTTCTCTATTTTTATGTGCCTCCAGTATTTCACGAAAATTATGGTATATACTCGTGTATAACCCGATTTGATATGAATATATATATATATATTCATATATATATATATATATATATATATATATATATATATATACATGTATGTATTTATGTATATGTATATATGTATATATCTTAGCTATGAATCGAATATTTTCTTATTTTTATATGTCTACGGTATTCCTCGAATATTACGGTATATACTCGTGTATAAACCGATTTCATTTATAGTTCGACAGCCGAATGTTTTGTGAAAACCCTGACTTTTTCTGTAACTCGTGTATAATACGACCCCAGCTTAAAAGCAATACTACTGGGACTACTGTAGTCAAATATTACAATACTAGTCGTCACCCTGGACGTATTTTGATTTCTTAGTTTATTTTTAATTTTTTTTAATTTTTTTTAATCATATCACCCCAAGCAAGACATTCCACTGCCACTGCAGGGGATTACATAGAGGGTTTGGATATAGGAAATGTCAGAAGGAGGGTGATAGACAAGTAAGGAGATACATAGGAAGAGAGTTTGAGAGAATGGGTTCGAGTTAGTGTGTTAGGAGGAATCTATTTACCTTACATTTAAACTCCTGGAGGCTATAGCCATCGGGGAAGCAAGCATGCGGAAGGAAATTCCACAGGTGGGAAGTGCGAGAAAAGAAGCTGTTGGAGTAGAAATTGTGGTTACATTTCATTGGTTTCACTGTAAAAGGGTGGGACCTAGTTGCTAATCCAGTATCTCGTGCAAATTCATACCTAGGGGGCACCAGTGATCTAAGTTCATCGGAGCAGAAGCCGTGAAAGTATTTATAGAAGAGGCACAGGGAAGCAACGTCACACCGGTGAGAGAGTGACTGCAGGCGGTCAGCCAAGTCGGTATCGATGACATTACAGATTCTCCGTTGTATTTTTGTTTTGGTCTATTCCTAATTTTTAACCTTTTCAAAAAATGTATTTGTGTATCGTGTGACCTTCTATTTTTAACGTAAAACATGATGAGAAAAAATCGTACTATACGCTAGTATATACAGTTAACGCCTGAACCTATTTTATATCAATATGGAGTTCACAACTTTATTTTTTTTAACATGCATTTTAAAAACTTTTTTACAGTTCGAATCTGGCTATTTAAACCGATATTTCAATCTCGATATATATATATATATAACCGCTTCAACGATTTACGCATTATTCTAAGTCATGAATTGAGTTCTCTTACCTGCTGGCGTGTGTACACACCACGCATACATAACACGTTAAAATCTTCTCTTCTCTCCGCCGATAGCTTAGGGGTAGGCTCTTTGACTAAAAAAAATCGGCCAAGTTTTGATCCAGGCTGGAAGGAATCAGATGTCTAGTCTGATGGTTTGTAATACAGCGAAACAGGCTTGTATGTAGATGACTATATATGTAGCGAAACAGATCTCTCTGCGGATGACTATTTACGCTCGCACACCCTCATTGAGCACTCTGGAAGAATGGCAGACGTTGAAAAACAGTAGCTACTCTAACACCTACGCATCACTCATTCAGTCATAAATTAGAGCAATCTAACTACTGGTGTATAATACATCATAGGCTAAAAAGTCTGCCCTCTTCTACCTGGCTGTCAAGCCAAATATCTATCTATCTATCTATCTATCTATCTATCTATCTATCTATCTATCTATCTATCTATCTATCTGGCTGTCAAGCCAAATATCTATCTATCTATCTATCTATCTATCTATCTATCTATCTATCTATTCTACCTAGGTAAAAAGCAATCGGATGTCTAACCGAACAGATGAGCTGTGATACAGCGAAATAGATCTGTCTGCGTATGACTATGTGTTTATATATATATATATATATATATTTGTTCTGTTGTTTAGTGAATGTTGTTCTGAAATGTTATGCGAATGGCTAATTTTTTATATGTTGAAAGGAACTACCAAAGCTAAATAACTTGAATCAGTGAATATGAATAGAAAACATAAATAAAAAGGCACTCCAGACGAAGACAGAAAAAAATAAGCAAGGATAAAAAATTTAATAAGATTTTTTTTTATTTTTTTTGGAAGAACAACTCACTGTTAGCCAAACAAACTGACAGAGATTTAAAATCATAAACATGTTGATAGAAATGTCTTTAGATGAACTTAGATAGACTCTATACTCTCTAAGTCTCTCTCTCTCTCATCTCTCCCCCTTTCATCTCATCGGTTCTCTCTCTCTCTCTTTATATATATATATATATATAGAGAGAGAGAGAGAGAGAGACAGACAGACAGACAGACACACAGACAAACAGAGCGGGTGCGATGGATGTATTGTCGTCTAAATTACGCAAAAATGAAAGTAACACTGGCAACTCATTTTAGCCGATTCTTTCTTCTTCATTTGTGTGCCCAGTTATTTCAGGACGTAGTCGATTATGGCTTTCCACGACTCCCTATCCCTGGTGGCTCTTAGCACGCCTTCTCCTGTCACACCACCCATACCCGGCTCAACCATCCACTCGCTCAAGCCCATAAATCTAGAATATAAATGTATAGAAACTAACATGGCCACAAAATGAGGGATCGGTTAATATATTGATTATAATATAGAATTGATCCCCCATTTTATACCCACAGTTGGCATATATATTCTTCTTCTATACACCACGCAACCCCCATTGTCATCGACCTGCTCAGGCCCTTCAAATATTTTATTCGCTGCTTTCCTCTGTCTCTTTATCCCTTTATCTGGCCTGTTAGTATCAGCTTCTCCAAGCTTTCCTTCCTCATTGCATGTCCCAGGAACTTTAGCTGTCTTTTTGTTGATGCTCGGTATTTATTTCCTTTTCGTTTCCATCATTTCCAAAACTTCATCATTGCTCACATGCTCGATCCATGGTATTCGCAGCATCCTTCTGTAGAACCACATTTCAGCTGCTTCAAGTTTTTCCTTCATCTTCGAAGATATTGTCCAACATTCACTACCATATTGAAGAACCAACATCTTATAACAATCGAGTACTCTCTTCTTTGTTTCTAGCGAAATTACACAGAAAGATCTTGAAATACTAGCGAGTTAATTTATTCGATAAACCTGCCATTGACTTTAGCCACGGCCCTTAGACAATTTAGGAATCTCCTGCGTTTCTTAAGGACGATCTCCTTGTTTAATTCGTTGAATGCTGCCATAACCCTTGTCTTCAGTTCATCTTATATCTTACAAGGAGTTTTGTTGGTCACTCACTCAACTGCACCCCACATATAGCAATCAAGGAGGTTACCGTCTGGGGAGTTAGCTGGCTAGATGTAAGAGGTGATGTAGTTGCAGAAATTGTCTAATTGGGTTCTTTGTCTTGTGTAGCATGGTGCAGAATCGTGTTACCAGTTGTAGGGTCTTCCAATAGCCACCCTCTTGACCCTGGGCAAAACTACCTCTTCAAGGCGTCACTAGTGATCATTCTAAACACAATGATGACTTCTTATATCATCAACTCTTTCTGAATTCTCCCATTTTGTTTGCAGATTGGGACCCAAAACTCTTGTATGTTCGTTTTAGAGCTTCACGCAGTCCAGTACCTTGTTTCCAAATTACTGGCGGAATGAATTGCGCTATGATGCTATTTTTCTAAAAAAACGGTACCCAACTGACCCTACTATATTAGGAATTAGACAAAATAAAAAATAAAAAAGCACACGCGCGAAATTAAAAATATAAAATGCTGATAAGTTACCCATCGCACCAACAATATATATATATATATATATAATATTCATTTTTTAAAACGTTATTTACACATAGTTACTGTTATTTGAGTAGATGTTATGTTCTAATTATTAAACTGGATTTTTTTATTTACCACTACGAGTGTAAATATTCTATAAAATCTTGGTATATAAATGCGTCCTCCAATAGGATACGTACCTGCTTCCTTTTGGAAAAACCCTCATTAGATCTGACGTGCTTGGGTCCATTCGGCCACGTAGTACCTCCTGGTCAAGCAAACGATTCTCCCGGTTCTCTAAGTATACATATCTACGCTGTTTCGTATCCGAACAAAAACAGAGACAGTTTTCTTTTTAAGAAATAGAATAATTTCGATATTTTTAATTTACTTGTTTAAACGAGAATTTTTATTGATATTCACATTTGAGTAGATTTTGTTTTAATTAAAAAACAGAATATTTATTTATTTACATCTTTCGAATGAATATTCTGGATATTCAGGAACCCTTATCGGGATTTGTTTTATATGTATGTATGTATGTATTTATGTATGTATCTGTCTTCATACATCATGTGATATCACACAAGCTACTCTCTGATAAGCAGTATGGCTTCCGTTTCGTCAGATCTAACGCTTATATGCTAACTGCCGTCACTGAATATATATACATAGATAGATGAGAATCTATCTCGAAACATAGACATTTCATGTCGCAATGTACAATTGATACATAACTATATATATATATATATATATATATATATATATATATATATTTATCCGAGTGAATAAGGAACAAAGAAAAATTTACAACGTTCAAAAACATTAATTTAAAACAGTGCTCGATATATAATACAGAGTTGTGAATATTTATTATAAATGATCAGACATTTGAAGACCAATGTCGAAACAAAATGTACAATTTGTAGTGGATATATATATAAAAAATTGTACATGTTCTAAAATATGATTTCTAATATATATATATATATATATATATATATATATATATATATATATATATATATATTAGACTCTTGATTAGAACAGCACAATCCATGCTGTTTTCCCTGGATATCTTGAAGCGTTTGACAGAGCTACGGTTTTTTCGAATATCTATCTATCTATCTATCTATCTATCTATCTATCTATCTATCTATCTATATAAAATAAAATATTTACCACTCGTATTCGAGGATGGCCGTCTAAGAGAGAGGATAGGCAATCTCTGTTATAGACCTCTGCTCAGACAGATTTGTGTTTGTTCAACATTTTCTGAGTTCATCTGTGGATTATAATACAACTATGCTAAGCGAACTTCAGTTATAATGTATATATATATATATATATATATATATATATATATATATATATATATTCAAATAAAACATCGCATCACACATATACATTCGACTTCTCACCTTACGATATAATGCACATACTTAAACAAAACAAAACGCATACACACACTACGTCATACACATGCCCCGTATGCACGCACGTTCAGCCGGCATTCCTACCGATAAATACAAGCGCACAACACAAACGTACCCTGTTTCATGTTTCCTCTCAGAAGAGTAAAGGAGGCATGAAAAACAGAAATAGAAAATTGTTGACGAAGAAAATCAAAACCAAAGCAATGACAAAAAATAGATAGCCTAAAGCATTCTAAAGAATTGGCGACGTGTTAAATGGCGAAGTTGAAAATATTGGAAGGAAAAGAAGAGGCAAAATTGACAACGCGGAAAAAAAATGAAAATGGAAAAAAGAAAAAAGAAAGAAATTGAAAGAAGAAGGAAGAAGGAATGAAATAATAAACTGATCAGGAAATAAAAAAAAAGGAAATTACAAAAAAAATGAAAGAAAAAGGAGACAGGAATAGAAAGAAAGAAAAAACGAAAATAAAGTTAGATAAGGAAAGAGAGAAACGTAAATAAAAAAAAAAGAAAATGGTAGAGAAAATCTGATAAAGAATGAATGATACAACGAGAGAATAAAAATATTACAAAAAAATAAAATAAAACTAGGAAAATAAAATAAAAGAATAAAATTGTTCGAAAGTGGATGTTAAAAGAAAGCAAATAAGAAAAAAAAAACGTGAAAAGTATAAAAATGAGAAAAGACAAAAACAAACTTCAAGAAATTATGATTCAAGAAAAAAAGAAACATAAATAAAATAAGCAGAAAAATAGAAAACAAAAAAGAAAAAAAGGAAATAAAGAAGAAATAAGAAAAAAGAAAAAGAACGGAAAAGGGGGAAAAAATCAAAAAATAAACGAACCTACAGAAATTATAATTCTTGAATAAATCCGAAAGATAACGTAATAAAACCTGGAGGAAAAAGAATAAAAAATAAAAACTTATTGACTATGTTCAAAAAGTGCCGTGCGTGTTGGCAAACTTTAGAACTGAAACAATCCGTAATGTTCATCGGGGCTAAATACGAGATGTGATGGTCGATCCAAAGTGCAAATATGTAAAAAGAAAAAAAAAAAAGAAAAAAAAGAAAAAAATAGGCCGGTTGAGGCAAGCGAGGGAAAAAGCAATGACTAGCGATTAGTAAAAATGAAAGAGAAACGAGAAAACGATATGGAATGGTGCCAATATGGACGGCAGTGGCATTCGAAACAAGACAATAAGTTTGAATGCTCATAAAACTTCCATTCCCATGGAGTGGATACAAAAAAACAAGTTTTTCAACAGACTCCAAGAACTTTTAACGTCTTTGTATAACTCTGTCCATTCGATATTCACCCAAATAATCATTATCTATCTATCTATCTATCTATCTATCTATCTATCTATCTATCTATCTATCTATCTATCTATCTATCTATCTATCTATCTATCTATCTCATTCTGCTCATATCTATCTATCTATCTATCTATCTATCTATGTGGCTGTCAAGGCAAATCTATCTATCTATCTATCTATCTATCTATCTATCTGGCTGTCAAGCAAAATAGCAAAATATCTATCTATCTATCTATCTATCTATCTATCTATCTATCTATCTATCTATCTATGGCACCTCGAGGTTGTGTAATGGTTAGCAAGCTTCTCTCGTTAGAATCAATACAACTGTGTAGTGAGTTCGATTCTTACTGGGTGTCCCATGTGCCGCATCGAAGCTGCGCTTAGAAAATTACTATCAGCACCTCGGCCTGGTGTAGTGGTTAACAAACTTGTCTCGCTGGAACCTGTTACAACTAAGTATTGAGTTCGATCGTTACTGGGTGCTCCGTGCTTTCGGCCTTGTGCCACATCTATGCGGTGCTTAGAGAATCAATTATCTATCTATCTTTCTTTCTTTCTGGCAAAAAAACTATCTATTTATCTACCTGTTCATATCTATCTTCTTTTCTCTTAAATCATTTCACTGTAAACAAGGTGAGAAAGCCACTAATTCGCAGGATATTACAGTGAGAGAAAAGATTGGGTACAGGGTGTATTGAAGAAAAGATTAAAGATGAATAAACGGTAGTCAAGAAAACGGAAGATGTCAGTTGACTTTATATTTACATTTCTGGAGATTCTATTTCTCAGAGAAGAAAGTAAACGAAAGGGAGTTCCACAGGTGGGAAAATAAAAAAAAATTTGGAATATAAGTGACGGTATAATTTAATAAGTGACGGTATAATTTAATAAGTGACGGTATAATTTAATAAGTGACGGTATAATTTAACTATTTCAACAGCAAAAAAGTGGGACTTTGATTCCAATCTAGTAGCACGCTTAAACTCACGTGGAGGGAGTACCAGGGGAAAAAACTCACGTGGAGGGAGTACCAGGGGGAAAAAACTCACGTGGAGGGAGTACCAGGGGAAAAAAACTCACGTGGAGGGAGTACCAGGGGGAAAAAAACTCACGTGGAGGGAGTACCAGGGGGAAAAAACTCACGTGGAGGGAGTACCAGGGGGAAAAAACTCACGTGGAGGGAGTACCAGGGGGAAAAAACTCACGTGGAGGGAGTACCAGGGGGAAAAAACTCACGTGGAGGGAGTACCAGGGGGAAAAACTCACGTGGAGGGAGTACCAGGGGGAAAAAACTCACGTGGAGGGAGTACCAGGGGAAAAAACTCATCATAAAAATATCTGTAGATAAGACAGAGGGAATACACGTCAATCGGTGAGAAAGTGATTGATATCGAGATGTCAAGTCAGTACTGATTACATTGCAGATTCTAATTTGGATCTTCTCGAGAATGTCGAAATAAATAGCAGGGGAGCCGAGTTCGAATTCCAGCTGAATTCTTTGCATTCACTTACGCACAAATACCATTGGGAAAGGTATTAATCCGTCATTTCCCTCCAGTTATGGTTTAAATAACAGAACAGATTGGGTTCGATAGACTTGGCTGGCAACCAATCTACCACAGAAAGTAATGGCAACCTACTCTGGGATAATCTTCTGCCCAGTCAGTCAGTCTGGCGTTTAACTGATTCAATGCACGGACGAATAGTAGATCTATCTATCTATCTATCTATCTATCTATCTATCTATCTATCTATCTATCTTCAGTCTGTTCATAATCTATCTATCTATCTATCTATCTATCTTCAGTCTGTTCATAATCTATCTATCTATCTATCTATCTATCTATCTATCTATCTTCAGTCTGTTCTATCTATCTATCTATCTATCTATCTATCTATCTATCTATCTATCTATCTATCTATCTTCAGTCTGTTCATAATCTATCTATCTATCTATCTATCTATCTATCTATCTTCAGTCTGTTCATAATCTATCTATCTATCTATCTATCTATCTATCTATCTATCTATCTCATTCTGTTTATCTATCTATCTATCTATCTATCTATCTATCTATCTTCAGTCTGTTCAATAATCTATCTATCTATCTATCTATCTATCTATCTATCAATCTATCTATCTATCTATTTCAGTCTGTTTATCTATCTATCTATCTATCTATCTATCTATCTATCTATCTATCTATCTATCTATCTATCTCATTCTGTTTATCTATCTATCTATCTATCTATCTATCTATCTAATCTAAGTCTGTCTATCTATCTATCTATCTATCTATCTATCTATCTATCTATCTATCTATCTATCTCATTCTGTTCATGATCTATCTATCTATCTATCTATCTATCTATCTATCTATCTATCTATCTCATTCTGTTCATGATCTATCTATCTATCTATCTATCTATCTATCTATCTATCTATCTATCTATCTATCTCATTCTGTTCATTATCTATCTATCTATCTATCTATCTATCTATCTATCTATCTATCTATCTACACATTTGTTTCATTAGTCACGGAACGAATCCCAGTCTGCTCTTTGATAGCAGTAGGATATTCTGTTTGTCTTGATTTATTGGGTAGGAGTGGAGTGGAACGAGATGTTGACAGAAATTACGGCATGGTCAGAATTTCCGAGAGGGCAGAGCTATCTGGTGGAGCAAGACTTTGGAGTGGAAGTGAAGCAGAGGTCTAGTAGCAAGTGCCTTCCGTTAGGGCTTTACCCAGTCTTTTTTATCACTGTAAACCTCTGGGCACTAGTGCCGGTTCCGCTCTGCTTAGGATGATATGATTAAAAAAAAAAATAGAAAGAAAATTGAATGTAACAAATTCGACTGTAATTCGAACTCGTATCGTCGATTTCTCATTCGGACTCTTTCTATATACAAAATAATGAATCATATATGTCGGGCCACATCCCAACTGTAGTAAAATACGGTGTGCATTTACTATTTCAGCTCGACGTTTCTGATTAGATAAAAATACAGAACTTTGAAGGATGATTTTGTACGGACGCAGTGTTCTGGTGTCCTATCTACAGGAACTTTTTTTTTCTCTGTCTATAAATATTGGATGTGCGTTGTGGTGCATTGGATATCGGCTCGCAACAAGAAATCGGTGAGCCGAGTTCGAATAGCAGCAGAATTCATTTCATTCACTTACGCGCAAATACCCTTGGGAAAGGTATTAATCCGTCTATTCCTTCCAGTTATGGGTTAAATAACAGGACAGGATTTGGTTCTATAGCCTTGGCTGGCAACCAGTTCACCGCAGAAAGCAATGAAAACCTACGGCGGGATAATCTTCTGCCCAGTAAGTCATGTGCCTTTCGAGACATGATCGCCCAAGCGTGTTTCACGTATGGCACTTAACTGACTGGTAAATATTAACCTGAGTGACTACCGGGGACGCAGCTGTGAGGCAGTCAAGAGACAATCGTAAGACAGTCGAGACGCTGCGTATTTATACAGTTCCCTTTTACATTTCTATCTGCTGACTACTAACACTCTTACTTCTATGTATGTTCAGTTATTCTAATACACTTCTGAAACCGACATTCTTGTTTCCGTGTCTTTCTTCCTGGCCCAAACAGGCCACAACAACTTGGCAGAGAAAATTCGCCACAACAAGCAGACTCTACTTGTCGAAGAATGGCGCTTCATAACCTTTCTCTCCCATAAGTCTTGTAAGGTAAAGTAAAAGTAATAAAAACTTATGTCAGATTTTTATGCGTTGAAGCTGTTTGTCTAAATATGTGTTCCCGTTAAATCTACGGGTGGGATTGTTGCTATAGAAGGACAATTGGTTGCATAGATTCTGGCTTTATACGTTTATTCTGAATGAGTTATGAACTAATAAATCTCTTAAATGACTCAGTCGTCTTCTCTCATAAGCCTCAACTTTGAACACTTTTTGATTATCATTGAAATGATCGGCATTTTCTAAGATGGCGTCCGTATCATCCATATTTGATCTCTTATCTTGTGCTACGCATTGTCCACCTTTCACATCTTATTTATCACAAAAAGCGATAACTACTGCGCATGCGTCGCTGTCGCTGCCTCCTCCTCCTCTTCTTCTTATATACTAAATTGTTTTTCTTATAAAGTTTTTACTGACTTCTTTTTCTTTCTTTCAGTGTCGATATATCAGTCAGTCAGTTGGTTGCCATACGTGATACACGCTTAGGCGGTCATATCTTATTTCATAATCATATCGCCCCAAGCAAGGCAATTTACTGCTACTGTTTTGCAGGAGGTTACATACGACAATATGAGAAAGAGTGACAGGTTATAGGGGGTGTTAGGAAGGGGGTAAGAAAAAGATGAGAATACTGATGAGAATGACTGGACGGAAAAGGGAGCATGAGAGAGAGGATGCAGGTTAGTGAGAAAGGAGATGACGATTGGCTTTACATTTAAATTCTTGGAGATTGTAGCTGTCGGGAAAGCAAGTAAATGGAAGGGGATTCCACAGGCGGGAAGTGCGAGAAAAGAAGCTAATAGAGTAGAAAGAGACATGACTGACCGGGCAGAAGATTATCCCGTAGTAGGTTGCCATTGCTTTCTGCGATAGACTGGTTGCCAGCCAAGGCTATAGAACCCAATCTGTCCTGTTATTTAACCTATAATTGGAGGAAGGGGCAGATTAATTCCTTTCCCAAGTGTATTAGCACGTAAGTGAACGCAGGGCGTTCAACTGGAATTCGAACTCGTCTCCCTGAATTCTTATTCACTGCAACACAAGTCGGTATATACGTCATTCTTGTTTCCTGTTTGTTTCACAATTTATTTTTGCCTTTCGAATTATAACACTAGACATAATATGATATATTTATTTACTTTCACTTTTTTATGCTAGCAGTATAACCCGGCGTTGCTCGGGTGTAATGAAAGCTTTAAAACTAATCCATGGTCCTGGAGCTCAGACTCTTTAGACGTTGGCACGAAAGACTAAAAAGCAATAGTTGTTTCCAGTTAAAGCGAAACTGTAGACTGAAATAAAAATGAATGGATGTAAGTCAAATTTTGATTTCCTGGTATCGATATCAAATAAGTTTTTTTTGTTGTAAACTGAATTTTGAAGGCTAAATAAGTCCTCTGAGTAAATGGTATCATGGCTGAGACCAACAACTACAGTTATATCTACTTAGAGCCAAACCCGAAGCAAAAACTAAAATAAAAGGGCTGAAAAAAATACAGACATACAGGCAGATAAACAGACACACACACAAACATCTTGCCTTTCATATATATGTATAATCGATTTTCTACACTATTGTAAGAACTGCAACCTTGAAATTTCTGAATATCGTTTCTTATATCTTTGTCTATAAGTGTATCAAATTTGATTAAAATCGGACCACTCCTTCTATAACCCGATTTTTACGATTATCGATTTTCGATATTTATCGGTGTACCTCGATACAAAACCTAGCTAAGAACACTCGAAAACGCTTATAGTACAACTGTGTAAATTTTCAAGAAAATCGGTTCAGCCGTTTCGGGGTCTATAGGTAACGGACACAGACACAGACAGACAAACACACACATACACACACAGAGACAAAGTTCCATTTATGAATAAGTTTAGATATGAACTGTTCTCATCAAAATTCTTCCTTCACTGTTCTTCAGAAAAATATTATCTCAAGTTTTAAGTTCTTCTCTCTCATGATCGCCATTATCGTTTTCACTGTTTTATCTTGAAATCTGTTAGTTTCTGGTTTTATCCCTTCTATGGCAACCATCGTGCGTGGTGGTCAAGTGGATATCGACTCGGAACAAGAAGTCGGAGAGCCGAGTTCGAATTCCAGTTGAATTCATTGCATTCACTTACGCGCAAATACCCTTGGGAAAGGTATTAATCCGTCTCTTCCTTCCAGTTATGGGTTAAATAACAGGACAGATTGGGTTCTGTAGCCTTGGTCGGCAACCAGTCTACCGCAGAAAGCAATGGCAACCTACTGCGAGATAATCTTCTGCCCAGTCAGTCATGTCTCTTTCGAGACATGATCGTCCAAGCGTGTTTCACGTATGGCACTTAACTGACTGACTGAACATAATAGTTGGAATCGTGATTAAAGGTTCTACTGGTCATAAAGTGGGGGATCGGTTTTATATTGTTATGAAGCAATAAACTGATCCCCCACTTATTACTACTTAATAATAATATAATACATCTCTTCCCTCTCTAGCTATGAGTCAAATGAAAGGACAGATTGGTCTCTATAGTCTTGGTTGGCAACCAGTCTACCGCAGAAAGCAATGGCAACCTACTGCGGGATAATCTTCTGCCCAGTCAGTCATGTCTCTTTCGAGACATGATCGCCCAAGCGTGTTTCACGTATGGCACTTAACTGACTGACTGATCGCAACCATCAGTTTCTTGTTTGTCGTTCTATTTCTGTTATTCTCTTTAAAACGTATCGTTATTTTACCTTCTTTTTTTTAAATACTTTTATTACAAAATACAATTTAATAGTTCTTTAATGCCACTTTCTAAAAGCATTTTTATCCACGCGAAAAATGTAAGGTCAACAGGCATCTCCCATCTCACTAACTTGCATCCTTTCTCTCAAGCTCTTTTCTCCATCCACTCCAGTCCCATTACACCGGTATTCTCTTCTGTCTATTAGAGTACTCCTAACCCTAACCCTATAATTAACGCTTCTTTCCCAACATTTACCCCTGTGTAACCATCTGCGAAACAGTGGCGGTAAAACTGACTTGCTTGGAGTGAAATGATTATAAAAAACACTAACTAGAATCACACACACACACACACACACATAATTATTAGGCCACCCAGTTTTTTAAAAAAAGGATTAGCATGGACCAGGCTTGCCTCTCAGAGAGTAAAACACTACGCCTCCTTGGTCTCACACTTTCAGCGGACCTCAAGTGGAATGACTATATCGAATCCATTGCTAAATGGTTTAGTTAGTTTGTTAAACTCCTGCAGATTGTAGCCGTCGGGGAAGCAGTCATGTGGAAGGGAATTCCACAGTCGGGAAGTACGAGAAAAGAAAATGTTGGAGTAGAAGCTGCGGTTGCATTTTATCGATTTCACTATAAAAGAGTGGGGTCTAGTTGCTAATCTAGTATCTAGCAAATTCAAACCTAGTGGGTACCAGTGATTTAAGTTCATCGGAGCAGAAGCCATGGAAGTATTTAGGAGAAAAGACACAGGGAAGCCACGTCGCGCCGGTGAGAGAGAAACTGCAGGCAGTCTGCCAAGTCAGTATCGATCACATTACAGACCATCCGCTGTACCTTGTCGAGAAGCCCAAGGAGAATAGCAGGGGCACCCGACCAGATATGGCAACAGTATTCAATGCACGGGCGGATGGTAGCTTTATAAATGTGCAGGATAGATTCAAACGGATAAAACCTCCGGGCCCTGCACAGAGAACCGACTTTCATTGCAGCAGATTTTGCAATGGATTCGATATAGTCATTCCACTTGAGGTCCGTTGAAAATGTGAGACCAAGGAGGCGCAGGGTTTTACTCTCTGGGAGGCAAGCCTGGTCCATGCTAATGGGAGGTAGGTACGGTTGTCTATGAAAATCCTGTTGGAAAGAAAGTGACTGAAGTCGAGTTGTCAAGGTCGAGATCAATCACATTGCCGATTCTACTTTGAATTTTGCCGACAACCCTGAGATGAATCGTAGGGGCACCTGACCAGATATGACAAGTTTTCAATTCACGGACTGGTGGTAGATTTGCATAGATGCAAGATGAATAATCTATCGATTATAGTGAGAAAAATATAACATAATTTATTTTCAGATATCTTTAAAATTTACTAATGTAAAATTTATCTTTATCAATGCGCATTTGTTCAATGGTATTGTAGTTCTATTAGTCTTTCATTAAAAAAATAAATTATAATGTTCTATTATTTGATCAGATTAGGCTGAAAGGTCAGGACACGAGGGTTTTAGCCCCTAAAAAGCAATCGGCTGTCTAACCGTATAGATGAGCTGTGATACAGCGAAACAGATCTGTCTGCGGATGACTATTTACGCTCTCACACCCTGATTGAGCACTCTGGAAGAATGGTAGAATTTGAAAAACAGTAGCTACTCTAGGATATACGCATCGTTCATTCAGCAATAAATTAGAATACTCTCAGCTATTGGGCGTGTATAATGATAATATACACACTAAAAGTCTGTCTCCTTCTACCGAGCGGCCATAGCTCAGAGGTAGAATCGCCGACTGACGCCAATTCGGTCGGGTTTCAATCCTGGGTTAAAAAGCAATCGGCTGTCTAACCGTACTGATGAGCTGTGAAACAGATCTGTCTGAGGATGACTATATATATATATATATATATATATATATCCGAGTGAATACAGAACGAAGAATTCTTTCCACGTCCAAAACATTAATTTAAATCAGTGCTCGATATACAATTTTCTATATAGAGCTGTGAATATTTATTATAAATTATATTTTAGAACATGTACATAATTTCTATATATATAATCGCTACGAAGGCGCGTCCGTTTCTGCATCGGAGTACTGACGCTTCGTCAGGCGATGTGGTACTGGGAATCCTTTTCATTTTTATTTATGTCGTTTTGTTAGGGGTATTCGCTGGGGGGGGTTGATATTGTGATATTTCGTTGACAGTTGGAATGTTTTGTGGAGAGTGTTAGTGTGTGTGGGTGGGTGTTAGCAAGATAATGGAGTCAGTCTGTGACCGTTGGAATTTATTAGTTGGTGCGGATATTTTTTTGTTTGTTTATTTTTATTTTTGCAGAGTCTTTACAATCGGTGTAAGTTTGCGTGTTTAATCTTAATATTGGGTTTAGGGAATGTGTTGTCTTACATTTTTAATTTTTGATTTTTTATATCATTGTTTGGGAATCGCTTTCTCTATTCAATTTTTAATTTTGAATCTTTGATTTTTAATTAGATTAATTTCTTGGAAATCATTTTCACTACTAAATTTGTAAGTTTTAGTTTTCTATTCTCATATAAATTTCTATTCTCATATCTAGTCTATATATGATTCGATTTATTATGGTTATGGTTATTAACCTTACTGTAATTTTATTTATGGTTATAAATCTTACTCTAATTATGGTTATGGTTATTAATCTCGCTCTAATTATGGTTATGGTTATTGGCCTTACTCTAATTATGGTTATTGACCTTCCTAATTATGGTCTTTAACCTTACTTTATAATTAATATTGATCAACATCAATTGTGGTTATTAACCTTACTTTATTAGTTAAAACTAATAATGGTGGTACACCATATTTTAATACTTAAATTCTAATTTCCTATCTATTCAATATATAATTCATCTTATTTTGGTTATGGTTATGTTTATTAACCATAATTGATCCTATTCTAATATTGATTATTAACCTTACTCTAATTATGGTTATTAACTTTACTAATTGTAGCTATTAACCTTACTTTCTAATTAATCTTAATTATTACCGATTATGGTTACCAACCTTACTCTTTTAGTCAATACTAATTATGGTTATACACATTATTTGTAGTTAATATTAAACCTTGTAAAATTTTGTTTTATATATACACATATGTATATATACACCTATATGTATGGGTCACATTCTTGGCTCTTATAGTGTTTTTTTAGCATGATTGTAATGTTAGCTCTCTGATGTGTTTGCAGTTTACTGTGATTTCATGCCTCTGGTTTAAAAGCTTGTTACTGTTCATATATTTAAGTATCTCAATTTTCTCTTGAAGTCAGAAGAAACATGGTTCCTTTATAGATTTAGGTGTTCTTGCTTGTTTAAGGATTTTCCATTTAACTCTAGGTGTTTTATTTTCGTTTTTTAACTTCCAAAAATATTTGGAGAGAGATGTCATATTTTGTTTTTCTTTGTTATTGAAGGATAGAAAAGTTATGTACATGTTCTAAAATATAATTTATAATATATATATATATATATATATATATATATATATATATTAGCATCATAGGCGTGTGTGTGTGTGTGTGTATGTGTGTGTGAAAACCCGTTTAAAATTAACTCAGCTTAACTCTCACAACAGACCTCAAGTGGAATGAATATGCAGAATCCATATCTCTTTGTAGGGCCAGGAAGTTTTTTTCGGCCTGAAACAATCCTGCACATATATAAATCTGCCATCCACCCGTACATTGAATACCGCTGCCATATCTGGTCGGGTGTTCCTGATATCCACCTGGGTGTCCTTGACAAGATCCAACGGAGAATCTGTGATGTGAAAAATCCCAAGTTGGCAACTCGGATACAGTCACTTTCTCGCTGGTGCAATGTGGCTTCCTTGTGTCTCTTGTACAAATACTTTCATGGCTTCTGCTCCGATGAACTTAGCCCCCTGGTGCCCCCTATGTATAAATTTACTCAAGCCACATAATTAGCAACTAGATCCCACCCTTTTACTGTGAAACCAATAAATTGTAAACGCAAATTCTACTCCAATAGCTTCTTTTCTCGCACTTCACGCCTGTGGAATTCCCTTCCATTTACTTGCTTTCTCGACAGCTATAATCACCAAGAATTTAAATGTAAAGTCAATAGTCATCTACTATCTCGCTAACCTGCACCCTCTCTCTCATGCTCCTTTCTTTGTCCACTCCACTCTCATTAGTATTCTCATGCTTCTCTCACCCATTTCCTGATATTCCCTATAACCTGTCAATCTTTCTCATAACTTTCCTCCTATGTAACCCCCTGCAAAACAGTGGCAGAAAAATACTTTGCTTGGAGCAATATGATTAAAAAATAAAAGAAAAAGAAAAATTCAATAGATTTATGTAATATCTTTTTAAAAAATATCTATTCTGTATCTAGATCATCTTACACAGAAATTGGCACATTTTTGTGCAAAATGTAGACTTCAGACTCAAATTTCTACATTCGCATTTACTAAGCAATCAGCGACGTTATCTGAAGCGCTCTTATAGCTTTGAAAAATCAGACAACCATATGTTTGTTGTCTACTTCAAAATATGTGAGATCACACCAGAAAATAATTAACAATTTTTCCCTCCTAAAAATAGATGTAAATAATTGAGCAAATATTTATTAACCTATAAACTTTCGTTTTTAGTAAATCTTTTAACTTTATAGATCCTTCTTTTTTCTTAAAATTATTAGTCGCGTAAATTCAAATTTTGTGTTTTCAGTTTTTCGGTAAAAATTTATCCAGGTTTATTGTGGGCAAACTGATTGTTCTCAACTTTCATATAATTAATTACTCAATCTTTCTCGTATTTATTGAGCAAATTCTTGCTTGCAGACTTGGGATTTTAAAATAGATATTACACGTAAAACCTAGAAATTGAGTTATGTAAACAAACAAATAGTAGTAGTAGTAGTAGTAGTAATAACAGCTCTCATTCGCTCATTTCTTATTGCGGGAAAATTACAGACATAAATGAAACGCAAATCGCTAGCTTGTTAAGTTGGCGCATTCAGCGTTTGTATCAAACTAACGCAAGTAGGTTTCTAGTTTGCGAGGAGCTTTGTAATCTTTTTCTTTCAGCTTTTCAGAAAATAAATACTCAGTAATAAAATGTATCTAAATTTAGAGAACTGTGTTTGAAGATTATTTATTTTCCCAGTTTTTGAACATTCCGACTGACGCCATTTCTGTCGGGTTTCAATCCTGGGTAAAAAAGCAATCGGAGTCTAACCGTACTGATGAGCTGTGATACGGCGAAACATATCTGTCTGCGGATGACAATATATATATATATAACGTAGCACACCTGGTATACTATACAGGTAAATTCCCATAGAGACGAACTCAAAAGAAATCAATGTCAAATTCATTTATTTAATTTAACAGAGTAACACAATTTAGAAAAGATTTTGATTTAGTACAATTCTAATGGGTAATACATATTTCACCGCCTAATGATGTTATTATTGCGGCTCGTCAGACCCAAATGGTACAATGCTTTGGAGATATCCATGGCAACAGTTCGAGCTTCGTCGTTCTTATCAAGAGCATAGTATATTCATTCAGTGATAGTCGTTGGCATGTCAGTGGTAGATCTGGCAAAGCGGAAGCCATATTGTCTGTCAGAGAACAGACAGTGAGCTATGAGATGTTGAAACACTTCAGCTCTGATAATGGCCTGGAATACTTTTTCAAAAATTGGTAAGACGCTGATAATTGGAGGGGTTTGAGTCTTCTCCCGAGTTCTCAAAAAACAGTAACCTCATAGAAAGACTTCCATGTGGCAGGAAAGTAAGAAGCAAATAGTAGTTGTAGAGTTTGGAGAGGACAGAGAAGAGTTCAGGGGAACATTTCTTTAAGACGATGACTGGGATTCCGTCACCTCCGCTCGCCTTATGGGGGTAAAGTTTTAAAATTATTTTGGAGACCAGCGAGGGACTAATGTAAACGTCGCTCAGTTGTGCTTCAATTCTAGGTAGAAAGTAGGGTGCGGATATTACAGACGAATTAAGTGAGTAATTGGAAGAGAATCTCCGAGCAAAGTATTCAGTCTAACAGTGAGGACCTCATATTTATTGATTAAAGAAGGGATGGAAGGCTTGTTGCTATTTACTACACTTTTGCAGAGCCAATAATAGTTTTTGAAGTTGAACTTGCGTGCTGCTGTACGCTGCTTCATTCTGTCAACAAATAATAACTTAGCATTAATAACGATCCTCTTATATTGATTACGAGCAGAGTCAAAAGGTGCCTTTTATGGTCAGAGGCGTGGCTCTGATAAAACCGAACGTAGTGTTTTCTGTGGGTTATGTCGGCCGAGCAGGCAGGGGAGAATCAGAGGAGGGAATGGGGTTTAAGGTAGAACTCTCTGGCTGGGATGAAAGCATTGATGCCATCTTTCACCTAGGAGAGACCCCGTATGTGCAATCTTAAAAGGGGAGACTAAACACTTCCTTCCAAGGGACGTCCAAATCTGGTAGTGACTTCCAGTCCACCATTTGGTAGCATTAAGAGATTCGACTGGTCGGAGGTTCCTGGAGGTAGGGAGAATGGAGAGAGATTTTAACAGAAACCACAGCATGAGCATAGGTGTCAACAGGACAAAGTTGCATGGCATGACAGAAGTTAGGGATAAAAATGAAGCAGAGATCTAGTAGAAAAGCTTGACCCTCAGGCATACTGGGGAAATGTGAGGATAAGTCCACCACTTGTGTGAAAGAATGGGTGATTGCAAAGTTCAGGGTAGGGATAATAGCAAAACCAGTAACAGAAGTTTTCCAGCCAATTGTCACCGAACACAAATATGTTGGCGAACGGGTGAGAGGCAATGGTCTTATCTATATTATCAGATAACGTCCAGCAAAGAAGAGTCGAGATTCCTGTGAGTTATGGCGGCTGTTAAGGTAGGGGGAAACCAAGGAGATGAATAGGGTTTAGGGTAGAATTTTCTAACAGGGATGAAAGCATTGATACCTGCTTTTACCCAGGAGGAGACCCCAGAAGTGCCATCTTCAACGGGGAGACTAAAGACGCTCTTCAAAGTGACGTCGAACAGAAAATTTTGTAGTGACTTCCAGTCCACCCTTTGATAGCAGTAAGAGATTTTCATGGTCGTGGGTTTCTTAGGTGAAGGGAAATTGGGAGAGATATTAACAGAAACCACAGCATGATCAGAGTTGCCAATAGGGCAACGATCCGTGGCATGGCATGGGTCAGGAATAAAAGTGAAGCAGAGATCTAGTAGAGAAGCTTGTCTTTCAATCATACAAGGGAAACGTGGGGTGAAGTCCACCACTTGAGTGAGAGACTGGGTGATTGCAAAGTTCAGGGTGTGGATGCCAGCAAAATCAGTCACAGAAGTTTTCCAGCCACTTGGCATGGTGGGCATTTAAGCCACCGAAAACAAATATGTTGGCGAACGGATGAGAGGCAATGGTCTTATCTATATTATCTGAGATACCGTCCAGCAAGGAACAGTCGGACGAGGAAGGAGAGCTGTAGAGAAGGAAAAGATAGCTGAGTTTAGTAGAGCTACACGGAGACGCATGCATAGATTTTCCGGAGATTCAAGAGAAACCTCCCTTGCTAGAGAGAGATACTTGCTGACATAGAATCCCAGGCCATGCATATGGATGCTGAAGTCCATCCTAAAGAGGGGAGGTTAATCTGGGATCGAGAAATCAGAAAATGGATTGTGAGGTTCAGGTTAGTTTTGGAGAGAGCTAGGATATCTGGGGACATGTCACGGAAAAAAATGATTCCACATTGCAAATGTTGGTGCGTATACCACGGATGTTACGGAATGAAATGTTGAGGGGTTTAGGTAATTTTTGAGAGGCTGGTTTAGTATTGTATTTGTGGTTGTGAATACTCATTGTTATTTTTGATAAAGAGAGGTTTCGAGTAGTATTAGAAGTGGGCCATCACCTACGACATGTGTAGGTAAGAAATTGGCCCCAGGGTCACCCAACTATCCATGCGCGTCATGGCACAAGAATAAACCCAATATTATCCAGCTGTTAATCAGAGCAGCCTCAAGATTTGAAAGTAGTGACCAGAAAACAGCCAAGCCGGTACTCTCAGTAAAGAGAGCTGTTACCACTTTTCATTAACATCGTAGAAGGGTTATGAAAGCTCCACAATCGAGGCCTAAGTGGAAAAAAAGTGTGAGCCGGGAACCCCTTCCTGAATCAGAAATAAGAGACGATCCTCTGCTTCTGATCAATAGAAGAGGGTGAAGTATGAACCGGAAGATAGTAGGGTCTATTTATATCATTTAAAAAAAAACGTGGAGTGACCATATAGAATCCATAGCTAAATCCGCTGCTAAGAATGTCGGTTCTCTATGTAGGGCCAGGAAATTCTTTTTGCCTGAAATAATCCTGCACATATATAAATCTACCATCCGCCCGTGCATTGAATACTGCTGCCATATCTGGTCGGATGCTCCTGCTATCCACGTAGAGGTCCTTGACAAAATCCAACGGAGAATGTGTAATGTGATCGATCCCGACTTGGCAGCTAGGATATAGTCACTTTCTCACCGGCGCAATGTGGTTTCCCTGTGTCTCTCCTACAAATACATTCACGACTTCTGCTCCGATTAATTTAGCTCACGGTGCCCCATGTATATAAATTTACTCGAGCCACATAATTAGCAACTAGGTCCTATCCTTTTACTGTGAAACCAATAAATTGTAACCGCAAATCTACTCCAACAGCTTCTTTTCTCGCACTTCCCGCCTGTGGAATTCCCTTCTATTTACTTGCTTTCCGACAGCTAGAATCTCCAAGAATTTAAATGTAAAGTCAATAGTCATCTTCTATCTCACTAACCTGCATCCTCTCTCTCATGCTTCTTTCTTCATCCACTCCACTCTCATCAGTATTCTCATCCTTCTCTTACCCACTTCCTGACACCCCCTATAACCTGTCACTCCTTCACTTATGTAACCCACTGCAAAACAGTGGCAGTAAAATGCCTTCCTTTGGGCGATATGATTATAAAAAATAGTAAATAAATAAAATAAAGAACAATCCTGACTAATCAAACATCATTGGGAAACAATATGTAACCGTAATTGTAGGTGGCAAACTGTCACTTAGTGCCATATGGTGAGTCAGGGTCAACGTCATCCACACTATTCATTTCAAGTACATGCCAATAATCGTAGTTTGAAAGGGTCATGTTAGTGAATGCGAAATGTATGGGATATCTGTCACCCTTCTAAGCGTAGTGCCATAGACTTGTGTTACTAGAAACGCCAACCTGATATCGCCCACTAAACGACTATTGGTCTTTTAATAATGACCAAAAAGCGTTTGGCTACAATTGTTTGCAAAAATAAACAAGCGAAATTAGCTAAAAAGGTAGAAGCACGTCAGTTCAGCGTTCTTAATTTTCAATTACTACGAGAGCAGAGAACGCCCCAGCAATTTTTTCCCGTTAACGCATCATCTTGGTTGGTGACGTCCCTTATTGGACAATGAAGAACTGGAGTAACGTTATCGGCGTACGTTAGAGTAGACTAATTTGACTAATTTGACTAATTTGACTAATTTGAGGTTAAGAATATAATTATTAAATCAAATAGCCACACATGTTGAAAATGTATCATACTTCTGAAATATAATATGTTTGACAGGACGTGTAATGTATAATTGTAATGATAATATTATCCGTTTACATATAAAAAAAACATCAGGCCTTCATTGACGAAGCAGCCGCAACTGTTTTTTGTTGAAACTTGTAAGATATATTTCTTTATAAATCTTTGTTTTAGTAAAACAGTTTTCCCAAGTCCACTGTTACTAGAATTTTTTTTTTCATTTGTCTTTGGATTAACTAATCAGGAACAAGCAAGAAGGTGAAATTTTAGGAGAAAAAAATGTCCCTCCCTCCAATGTTTTTTTAGTGAAAGTTTTTGGTCTTGGTCTTCTTTAGTGAGGTTCTGTTGGCCGTTCGGGGCTTCTGGTATTTCTCAGTTTTTTGTCAATCCGTGTAACCTCCAGGAAGATTCGAACTGAAGCTTTTATTTAATTTAAAGCTTTGGAAAGGAAGCAAATTATAACAGTATTACAACATGAGAACAATACGAGGTATCATTGGATATGGACAGTGGAACAAGAACAATCTATTCCCTATAGATTAGATAAAGTGCTCAGTTTAAAATTCCCTGTAGAGTACACGGACCGACAAGAATCGGATGAAGGCTAAAGGGTATCTTGAACGAAACGTTGTAACAATAATAACAAATAGGCCACAGGCAAATAATGCAATTAATGATATAGGCCAAGTTAAACGGGAAGTTATACCGAACAAACACAGCAAAATTTAAAACTGACTGTTCCTGTGTTATGAACTGCAACCAAAGTTTGTCATATTTCCCCGCGCATGTTTCACACTTTTGATTTTTGTGGTGCAGTGGATATCAGCTTGAAACGACAAATCGTGGAGCCGAGTTCGAATTCCGGTTGATTTCCTTGCATTCACTTACGCGCAAATATCCTTGGGAAAGGTACTAATCCGTCTCTTCCCTCCAATTATGGGTTAAATAACAGGACAGATTGGGTTCTATAGTCTTGATCGACAACTACTCTACCGCAGAAACTAATGGCAACCTACTGCAGGATAATTTTTTGCCCAGTCAGTCATGTCTCGAGAGAGACATGATCGTCCAAGCGTGTATCACGTATGACACTTAACGTACTGACAATACCTCATCTCATAAATATAGAGAATTATTCACTGTATTTTTTTAAAGACACGGACGTTTCCAAAACTTCTGATTTTAACATTTTTTCTTATGATTCTATTTGGTCTAAAGGTCTAATAAATTGTTTTAACCATTTCAACACATGTTTAGCAATAAAGTTTTAAGGTTTTACTAAATGGGAGAAAATATGAGAAAAAGCGAAACATCATTATGGATAGAGAACAATAAAAGAACAAGAGTTAAAAAAAGCCAGAAGGTAAGCACACAATTAAAATAGTTAAATGTGACCATCTCTTCTACACCATTAGTTTCTTTTTTTGCCCTCCCTGTTTGTGGAACTTCTTTTCGTCTGCTTACTTCCCTGATAGCTACAGTTTCCAAAAGTTTAGAAAGAACGTCAATTGCAATATTCTCTCTACTTGAATCCCGTCCATCTTTTTTCGACACACGCTGTACCTTGTTTTATTCTTTTACTGTAACCCCCTATCCGCATCAGTGGCAGTCCTGCCTTGCTTGGGGTGAAATAATTATAAAAAAAATGCAAAATTTAAATTTTTGAAGAGTTTCAAAAATATATTATGAATGCTATTATTATTATTATTATTATTATTATTATTATTATTATTATTATTAAATATATGTTTGCCATGCAATCGCTTTATAATTGCATGCAGGGTCATAACCAGTGGCCTAGTGTGGGCAAAGGATGCCATTTCGTGTTGTTTTTGTTTAACTAAACAAAAGACAGCTATTAACCTAATACGGGGTGACCCCCAAAAACGGGAATTTGTTTGTGATTTTTTCTTGTGGGCTATCTTAAGATTAAAGTGTAAACGACTCGACTATAAACTCTGGATGAGTTAAAACAGAGAATTCAAAATAAAATTCACAGTATCCCAGCTGAGATGTTGCAGCGGTCAATGAGGAATCACAACAGCAGATTTCAAGAATGCATTCGTACAGGAGGACGCCATCTACAGGACGTCATTTTTAAAAAATGAAAATTCCATCATTGTTTCTTAAATGGCATCTTTTAAGGTTTCAATTACTTTGAATAAAATATTTTTTCGTCGATCATTCTTGGTTTTATTGGATTGTTAAAAAGTTCCCGTTTTTTTTGGGTCACCTTGTTAATAAATAAATAACTCGCGCTTTTCACAGGATTTGTTCTGTGCATATTTGAACAATTTGTGTTATTTCCTGGAATAATGTTACCCCAGGGGTTTTGTTAACTTCTTGTTGACTTATTTTCTTTGTCAGTCCCATAGTACCAAACAAAACAGGAACAGTTTAAATTTTTAAATAGCACATTTTTCTATTTCCATTTCCAGGTTTTTGTGTTGGTGGCTCTCTAAGAGTAACTTAATTTTTCTTCTTTTGATTCATCTTACACATTCATAAATCTGTCATTTGTCTGTGCATTTAATACTATTGCATAACAGGTCTGGTGCTTCTGTTATTCATCTCTAGGATCTCGACAAAATCCAAACAAGGTTCTGCAATGCAATCGGTCCTGACTTGGCATCTCGATTTCAGTCACTTTCTCACCGACGTGACGTGGCTTCCCTCTATCTTTTCTACAAATATTTTCATGGTTCCCGAGAACGTGAATTTAAGCGTGAAACAAGATTGGCATTTACGTCCAACCCTTTTAGAGTCAAAACAGTCAAATGTAGCTGTCACTTCTACTCCAAAAGTTTCTTTTCTCGCACTCCCTTCCGCTTACTTTCTTCCTTGATAGCTAAAATCTCCAAAACTCTAAATGCAATGTCAGTTATCATTTTTTATCTTTTCGAAATCCGTTTGTCTTTTGTCCTTTTCTCAATGACCACGTGAAAGAGTCCAAATGATTTACTAAGCGTATCATAGATGAAACACCAGCCTGGAGCTATGAGGCACACGGTGAGGATCAAACTCTCAAAATTGTCGTAATTGATTATTGCGACATGCTAGCTAATTATTACATGTCGACTCACCCTAATCTGAAGAAAATATAGACAAGACAATAAAAGCGTAAATGAACAAATACTTACAATGAATAAAAGAAAAGATAGTATTTCATCCAACCGACGCCATCTTGTTTTAACCTAATTTTGTCCTCACTTCGCCTCGGTTATTTTGGCCTCTACTCGAATAATGAAAGTGTTTTCTTTCATATTCTGTCGCCCTGCAGCTTGATATCGCTATACATTTGGGGCAAGGTCAGCATGGACTAATTTTCTTTGATACCTGATATTCAGTAATTTCATTTTCTTTTTGGCTTTCTTTTTCTTTTTGGCTTTCTTTATTCTTTTTTACAATCGCTCTTACTTAATATATATTTACTTCTCTTTCCGCTTGACCTTTTACTTTCGACCTTTTTTTTCTTACTCATTTGTTTTCCTTTCTTGCATTGCCTTGACCCTTTTTCTTTGTTCCTCTAGTTTGCTTCTCTTACTCTATTTAATGGTCGATCTTTTCTCGTGAATATTTCATTTTTTGTTTTATTCATCGTTTTACCCGTCGAGTATTGTTTATTTTTCTATTTGCTTATATTCTGTAGCCATTTTTCTTTCACTTCTTCCTCTTCCTATTATATAATAAATTCTCAAAAGTGATACACAGAAATTTAGAGCGACAGACCGGATATATCTAAAATGTCGAAACTATACCAATGAATGTACAGCTGTGTCTGTGTCTCCCTAAATACTATTCCAATGTTATCATCCCCTGTACTCTGTTTTTTTTTCTCCTACTATAATCCCTGTCATCGCTGCCAGTCCTGCTTTGATTGAGGTGATTATAAAATAAAGCGAAAACTGGGTCTTTTTGTGTCACGTTTGGGTCTTCTTAAGTCTTTGCAATATTTATATACCAATGCGGATGAATAAACAAAATACTAGTAACAATAATGGGGTGTTATTTTGTATTGCGTAGTAAAGAACAATTTAAATGCTGAAGGACGTGTACATTTGATTTAAAGACTACGCAAATACCTTCTACAAAGAACGTAGATTTGTTAGAGCTCAGTAACCTTGGCATAAAACTCATCGTCTGGATTCCGATGTACAGAGCACGCAGTAGAAAAGGTTTAAAAATAGAGCAAAAACAGTGTCGGTTTGTTAAAGAGACCGGAACAAACAACATGCACAGAATGCTATCAGAAAGAAAAAAAAACAAATATAGAAAGACCAATGCCTGTACTTTATAGACTACGCAAAGGCGTTTAACAAAGTAATCCTCAACTCCGATGAACTTAGCTCACTGGTACCCCCTATATACGAATTTCCTCGAGCGACAAGATTAGCAACTAGGTCCCACACTTTTACTGTGAAACCAATAAATTGTAAACACAAATTCTACTCGATCAGCTTCTTTTCTCGAACTTCCTGCCTGTAAAATTCTCTTCCGCATACTTGCTTTCCTGACAGTTACAATCTCCAAGAATGTAAATGTAAAGTCAATAGTCATCTCCTGTCTCACTAATTTTCACCCTCTTTCTCATGCTTTTCTACATCCACCCCACTCTCATCAGTACTCTTTTCCCTCTCCTACTCTCTTCCCGACACACCCTACAACCTCTAACTCCTCATAACATTCCTCCTCGTTCACCCCATTCTCATCAATAATCTTTTCCCTCTCCTACTCTCTTCCCGACACTCCCTACAACCTCTCACTCGTCATAACATTCCTCCTCGTCCACCCCACTCTCATCAATAATCTATTCCCTCTCTTCCTGACCCCCCTGCAACCTCTCACTCCTTCTCATAACCTTCCTCCTTTGTAACCCCCTGCACTACAGTGGCAGTAAAATGCCTTGTTTGAGGCGACACGATTAAAAAAAAGCTTTCTAGAGATGCCCGGCAACCTGGACATATCCGGGAAAGACATTAGAGTCATCAAGAATCTGTACTGGCAGCAAACCGTCTGCATACGGACATGAAATGAACTCAGCAGATATAGAAAAATAGGGGTGTAAGACAAGGATGTGTCTTCTCATCGGATCTATTCAACATATACATCAAACAATTCTGAAAGAGCTAGAAGATCTGCAAGGATTCGTCATAAGCGACCAAAATCGGAATAATATAAGATACGTAGATAACTGATAGCAGACACGGAAAGGAAAATGCAGGACCTTCTACAGAAAGTATCAAAGGAAAGTGAAAAAAAATGGGTAAACAAAAACGTTAAGAAAACCGAATGCACGGTCATCAGCAGAAAAAGGACCCCAAAAATTTCAGGTTGTGGACACTAAAATCAAACAGGTGCAGAAATTTAAATACCTGGGAAGGGTTCTGACAGGGGACGGAAAGTGCGACACTAAGGCGAATTGGTATGGTCAGGGCCGCATTTCAAATGCTCGGCCTTGTGATATCTGTTTTCCTTCATGGCACTAAATGCTGGACGATCTCCTCAAAGATTTAAGGAAAGACTCTAAACAAAATAAATGTGGTTATACAGGATGATAATGAGGATACCATGGACTAAACTTGTGATCAACGATCAGGTTTTGGAGAGAAAGCAAACGAAAAAGGAAAAATATTAGGATCAGGAATAGAGTGCTGAGGTTTCTGGGAGAACAATTAAGGAAGGAAAACCAATACTAAAAGGATGGATAGAAGGCAAGAGACAGGGGCAAACATCGCGAGACGAACATGATATTGCGGAGCGAGATTAGGGCGAGATACCAAGAGGAAAAAATTAAGAGTGACAAGGAATAAGGTAAGTGGAAATCCATGATGACCCACGTCCTGAAAGGACATGGCACATAAAGACGAAAAAAAAAAAGAACAAATCATGTGGTATTAAGTTATTCAGAAGATACGTAACAATAAAAGAAGCGCTTGAAAAAAAATACAAAGAACTCTCTCTTCCTCTTGAACCTTTATACGGCGCACGTTAAAAAAATTGCATTAAGGTAGGAATTAATTTCAGCGATTTGGTTTCTCTATATATCTGTAACCCGTCTCTCTATCTTTCTTTATTGCTTCAAATCTCTTGTAAGAAAGGGTATTTAGCAGTAACCTCTCTACTGAGGCCAAATGTGGCACAAGGCTAAATTTTAATGAGGGAATTCCGAGCCCGTAATCTCGGGCAAAAATTTCCCATAGACCCTGCATAAAGCAAAGTTGGGATCATGTCTGCTTTTACTAGAAGAGACTCTGTCCATCGGCATATTCTCGTATGGGTTTCTCTTGTAAGAAAGGGTATTTAGCAGTAACCCCTCTACTGAGGCCGAATATTGCACAAGATTAATTTCTAATGTTTGAATTCCGAGTCCGTAATCTCGGGCAAAGATTTCCCATAGACCCTGCATAACTCAAGGTATGAATTTTGTCTATTTTTCACCAGAAGAGACTCAGACTCTGTCCATCGGCATATTCTGGTATGGGTTTCTCTACGCCCAGAAGCAGAGGGTTCGACAAGGTAATCTTTGGGTGAAAGATTGCCATTCTTCTAAGAATGTTGGTTTTCTAACTACAGCTTAGATGCGGCTAAAGACCGAAAGTACTGAAGACGCTGTAAGAATCAAAATCATTACTTAATTGTCATGATTCTAGCGAGCCTAGTTTGTTAACCATAACGCTACGTCGAGGTGCCCAATTCTTGTAAGAATAGATATTAATGCATAACCACATCGATTGTGACACATGATCGAAAGGAGAGTGGGGTGGGGCTGGTCAACACTTTCTATCCCAGACCTAGCTAATCTGATTCACGATCCAAGCACGCATTATAATATGCAATTCTCGTAAGAATTTCTGTTAGGTATAGCCCCCTCCATACATTTATAGACAAAACGCCTGTATTCCCATCCTTCTCTTTGCTCCTTTCTAACTGGTTCGTCTTCCTCTTCACTCTCTTCTAATTAATCTTTTTACTCTTATGTAGCCCCCTGCACATCAGTGATAGTACCGCCTTGCTTGGGGTGATACGATTAAAAAATAAAATCCTGTACTTTTTTATTTTTATAATCATATTGCCCCAAGCAAGGCAGTTTACTGCCACTGTTTTGCAGGGGGTTACGCAGGAGGAATATTATGGAAAAGAGTGACAGGTTATAGGGGATGTCAGGAAGTGGATAAGAAAAGGATGAGAATACTGATGAGAGTGGAATGGACGAAGAAAGGAGCATGAGAAAGAGGATGCAAGTCAGTGATATAGGAGATGACTATTGACATTACATTTAAATTCTTGGGGATTGCATCTGTCGGGGAAGCAAGTAAACGGAAGAAAATTCCACAGGCGTGAGGTGCGAGAAAATAAGCTGGCGGAGTGATTTTTGCGTTTACATTTTATTGGTTTCACAGTAAAAGGGTGAGACCTTGTTGCTAATCTTGTGGCTCGAGTGAATTTATATATAAAGGACACCATTGAGCTAACTTCATAGGAGCAGAAGCCGTGAAAGTATTTGTAGACACAGGGAAGCCACATTGCGCCGGTGAGAAAGTGACTGTATCTGAGCTGCCAAGTCGGGATCGATCACATTACAGATTCTCCGTTGGATTTTGTCAAGGACTCCTAATTGGATAGAATGGGCACCCGACCAGATATGGCAGCAGTATTCAATGCACGGGCGGATGGTAGATTTATATATATGATGGATGGTTTCAGACGGGAAAAAATGTCCTGGCCCTTTGCTCTTTTCTTATTGTGATATTTTTCAATTCCTTTTGTTTTTGTAATTTACACTTAACCGTGAGCAATTACTCCACATGCACAATACCTCTGTCTCATTACCTCTCACGCAAACACTTCAAAAGTTATATGTCAGATGATCAAAACAATATTAACATTAATTTCCTTGCCGTTTTTTCATATTTCAGATTCGGTTTTTGTATTTTCTTAAACCGGTTTACACATTTCTTCTCAATTAAATTATGTCATAATATATAATTCCTATATACTGCAGCTAGATCTAGACATACAACGAGGAACGCGTCTATGTAAAAATATAATATTGTATTTTTATTCTTCGTCGGTGAAGGAGGAGGGCAGCCGAAGGGAGATCGCACATACGAATATATAGCCTTAAAAATCTAATGCATTTTTGTTTTTTCGAGTTTGTTGGCTTTATCTACGGCCGGATGTATTTGTCAATCACACCTGGCGGTCCATTGCTTTTCAAGCCGGTTGTTGCTTTTTTTTTCGTTGCTTTTTGTTGACATCATCTACGGCCAGATATATCTATCAACCACCCTTTTCTTTTGTTAATGTTTATCTACGGCCGGATCTATCTGTAAACCACATGTTTGACAGGCCATTGCTATTCAAGCCGGTTGTTACTTTTTTTTACCTTACCTACGGCCGGATGTACTTGTCAATTACTTCCGCCAATTCAGGGTAATATGTTACATAATGATTTTAGTGATAAGTAAAATTCATTTTTTATTCGTACTGGAATGTAGAATGGAGATTTTGAAGTGACTATAATATAAAACTTATGCGGATTCAAGTATCAAAATAAAATATTGTATCAAATGTTAACAGTCATATTACGTTGAAACAGCGGTTCTCGTATGACCACCGAAGTTAAGTCGAGCCTGGTCAGTGCCGCTTGGTAATATTTGGTGCTGGAAGATTGGATGTGTGGATGGTGTAATGCCTTGATCGGAAATCTCCCAGTTGAATTCGTTATATTCACTTACGCGCAAAAACTATAGATATGAATTCACAACATATCTCCCTAGCTATGGGTTAATTAGTAATCAGTAAATAATTATAACTTCAAAAATTCTTACAGTCAAAAAACACATTTTTTTTATTTAAATAACGAGCAAAAGGTTGATAAACTCAAAAACAAATTAATTAATGTTGTGTTAAAAGCTAAAAATTGTATTAAATAAATTTAATTTAATATAAAAATTATTTCATGCAAACATGCTGCGATAAAAATGGGCCGCAGCGAAACAATTCCAGCAAAGTACTTATTTAGGGAAGGCTGCCTTTTGTTGATATTTTTTTTATTAAACTAGAACGAAGACTAATGCTTCTTGGGCAAAATATTGTAATATTGAATCATGTTTTCAAGGAGTAGACTCACTGAAATTAGTGATATTTTTAATTTAATTTTTTTTATTTTTAATATAACGGATGCGATTGTATGGTTTAGAAAATAATTCGAAACTAAATCTTATAAAAACATAGTGCAGGGAAGAGACTCTGGGGATTTTACTTTGGGTATCTGTCTACATTTATAAAAAAAAAAAATAAACGCTGATAATTTATCTGCCCATTACATATAATACTGTTTGCCACAAAAAAACATCTGTACAACTTCCTCAGTTAATTGTAATCATCAATACACTTCTTTGCATCTTACAGATATAATTGTTTTTATTTCTTAAAATTCATTTTCATTTCTCCTTTCACGTAAGTATTAAAAATTCAAAGGAAACGTGAATGTCCAATGTGTATCTTTGTTCATTGGAACCGAAATGGGAGACTCAGAATGAGTGGAACAACTACAGAGAACATGAAAATAAAATAAAACGAAACGAAACAAATAAGCCCACCAGGTTCTCTATTTACTTACTTTTATCTTTCAATAAACATTGTAAAACTATTTCTAATTTCTAATTTTCCATTTTTATGAATTTGAAAATACTATAAAGATAATTATTGGAATATATATACATATATATATATATATATTAATGCAGGTTTCATTGAATAATATAAACAAGTTTTGTCTATTAATTTTGTGTAGGATCCATTCATACCGTCTGATATACTTGATGGTGATGTCGTTGAAAGACAACAAAAAATCACAGTATTTGTTGAATTTTTTATCGGGCCTAAGCTTTCGGCTCACATAAGCCATTATCAAAGAGTATATATTAACACACAGTAAACATAGAACATTTAAGCTATTAACAATAAAGATAATTGAATTGAAAATATAAGTCCATCCCTACCTATATATGTATAGCCTTTGAGGTTTGAAAAAGAAATCACTCGACCGGCAGTCGAGTGCGAGGGAATATTTACTCGCCCCCAAATCATTTTACCCGACCGACTCCATTTTCTTAATAGTCGCCTTACGTAAACATAGTGTGAGTCGCTGACAGAAAAAAAAAATGAAATTTTAATTAAAATTTCGAAAGTGATAGAAAGGATTTAAAAATTTAAAAAATGATGATAACAAAATTTGATCTTTTCTCTTAATAACAGCATAAAGATTTTGATGATAAAACTTTGATTTTATTAAGTTTGAGCCCTTTTAACATCATGATATGCTGTTTTTTGGGGTTTTTTTTTTGTATTTTTTGTGGCATTTGAGTGGAGGTACCTAAATTCGTAGTTTCTTGCTTCTGTTTGACTACAATCTCCATTTGATAGACTATAAAAAAATAAGAAGTCTCATTTTCTCAACGATTTGACAAAATAGATTAATTTTATATATTTATTGAAAATTCAATAATAACTTAATTAATGTCGGAATTTCTGGGATGGAGAGCTATTTTTTGTACACTTTGTATTCGGACTATTGTCCTAATGTTTTTTGTAGTTATTCTCCATATGTTACATGAATATACACCCGACGAAAGCCGTAGAGTAAAACGGCTGAAATTTTGTGATAACAACAAAGATGAGGACGATATTCCGAATATAGATAGTGGAAATAATTTGCCATGTGGTGCAGTAGATATGGAAACGGAACGACAAATCGGGTGGTAGAGTTCGAGTTTGAGTTGAACTCCTTGCATTCACATACGCGCAAATACCCTTGGGACAGGTATTAATCCGTCTCTTTCCTCCAGTTATGGGTTAAATAACAGGACAGATTGGGTTCTATAGCCTTGGCTGGCAAACAGTCTACTGGAGAAAGAAATGGAAATCTACTGCAAGATGATCTTCTGCCCAGTCAGTCATGTCTCTTTCGAGACATGATCGCCCAAGCGTGTTTCACGTATGGCACTGAACTGACTCACTGAGTATAATAGTTGGAATCATGATTAAGGCTTCTACTGGTCGTAAAATGGGGGATCGGTTTTCTATTGTTATGAAGTAATAAACTGATCCTTCACTAATTACTACTTAATAATATAATACATTTCTTCCCCCTCTAGTTATGGGTTCAATAATAGGACAGATTGGGTTGTATAGACTTGGCTAGCAACCAGTCTACCGCAGAAAGCAATGGCAACCTAATGCAGGATAATCTTCTGCCCAGTCAGTTATGTCTCTTTCGAGACATGATCGCCCAAAGCGTGTATCACGTATGGCACTTAACTGACTGAAATAATTTATTACATTCTAGTTTTTTCCCTTATTCTGAATTGAACGCTTTAAATCAGATACTTGTGATGGTGTTATATTGTACCAACAGGTGGATTAGTCTTTTTTAACCGAATACAAGTACCGGTAGGAAATTTTGAATAAAAGCATGTAGAATTAGATAAAAGTTCTCCTTGGCAAACTTTATAGTACCTCGATAAATGTGGGACATATTTACTGTACCTTACCTAACAGACACTGAAATCTAGTCAGTCAGTCAGTTAAGTGCCATACGTGAAACACGCTTGGGCGATCATGTCTCGAAAGAGACATGACTGACTTGGCAGAAGATTATCCCGCAGTAGGTTGCCATTGCTTTCTGCGGTAGACTGGAGCCAACCAAGGCTATAGAACCCAATCTGTCCTGTTATTTAACCCATAACTGGAAGGAATAGACGGATTAATACCTTTCCCAAGGGTATTTGCGCGTAAGTGAATGAAATGAATTCTGCTGCTATTCGAACTCGGCTCGCCGATTTCTTGTTGCGAGCCGATATCCAATGCACCACAACGCACATCCAATATTTATAGACAGAGAAAAAAAAAGTTCCTGTAGATAGGGCACCAGAACACTGCGTCCGTAGAAAATCATCCTTCAAAGTTCTGTATTTTTATCAGAAACGTCGAGCTAAAATAGTAAATGCATACCTACAGTTGGGATGTGGCCCGACATATATGATTCATTATTTTGTATATAGAAAGAGTCCGAATGAGAAATCGACGATACGAGTTCGAATTACAGTCGAATTTGTTACATTCAATTTTCTTTCTATTTTGTTTTTTTAATCATATCATCCTAAGCAGAGCGGAACCGGCATGAATGCAATGAATTCGGCTGGAATTCGAATTCGGCTCCCCGCTTTCTCGTTCCGAGCCGATATCCGCTGCACCACAACGCACACCCTTCTAAAATCTAGTAGATTCCGTAAATTTATGGAAATGGCTTAATAATGCTGGCGCCTTCCTCAGCCGGAATTTGAGCGGAATTCATTAGTTTTAGTTTCACTCGGGATCAATGTTATATAAATTCCACGCGTTCTGTTGAAGTAATATATAGATATAATATATCTGTTTCTATTTAATGCGTAGCCGTATGTAGCTACATATACATATATTGTTGGTAACAGACAAACAGAAATGAAATCTACGTAACGGGTTTCGTTCCTAGAAAGGACTGGTTCAAACTAATAATGATGTTATCGACGTAATCAGACACTCTCTGTCTCTCTTGCACACACACACACACACACACACACATATATATATATATATATATATATATATATATATATATATATATATATATATATTTAGTCATTCTCAGGCATACCTGTTTTGCTGTATAGCTGCTCATCAGTACGTTTGACATCCGATTGGTTTCAACCAGCATTGAAACCCGACCGGCGATTCTACCTCTGAGGTATGGGCGCTCGGGAGAGAAAGGCTGACAGTAGCGTATAATATACAATGTAAACATACGCCAGTAGCTGAGAGTGTTCAAATTCATCACTGAATGAACGATGCATAGATGCTTGAGTAGTTACTGTTTTTCAATTGTCGACAATTCCTTCATACATACATCCATCCATCCATATATATATATATATATATATATATATATATATATATTCTCCCGTCAATAAAATGTCATACGGTGAGGAACAAAGCCATATTAGTTGTATAAATTCTAGCTGTTATTTTATATACTGTATTGTTTTATCACCACCAGCTTTCATTTTGCGATATCATATATATATATATATATATATATATATTTGCTCTGGAACACATGTATCATTTACATGTTGTTGGCCACAGTTCTATGTGAATTTGAGAAATAGTCATTTCTCGGGTGTAACTCCGTAAGTAGACTCTATTAAGAGTTACTTATTACACACACACGCACACACATATATATATATATACACACACACACACACACACACACACACACACACACATATATATATATATATATATATATATATATTTATATATATATCCACTCCACTCTCATCAGTATTCTCAAATCAACCTTCTCTCACCCACTTTCTGACACCCCTTATAACCTGGTACTCTTTCTCATAAATTTACTCGTATGTAACCCCTGCAAAACTGTGGCAGTAAAATGCCTTGCTTGGGGCGATATCATTATATATATATATATATATATATATATATATTCAGGATGATGCTCGATATATTATCATATTTTTCGTAGGTAAACATATTTGAGTTACTAACCCAGTTTTTGTTATTTTAGTAAACAGTGAAATTACAAACAACCTGCCTAAATTCAAAAGTCCAAGTTTTGGAAAACGGAGATAGCAGCTGAAACACGTGTAACCACAAAACATAACTTTTATAGCTATAAGGAAAAATATCTAACAAAATTACACAAAAGCACCCACACACACACACACACACACACACACACACACACACACACACACACACACACACACACACACACACACACACACACACACACACACACACACACACACACACACACACACACACACACACACACACACACACACACACACACACACACACACACACACACACACACACACACACACACACACACACACACACACACACACACACACACACACACACACACACACACACACACACACACACACCACACACACACACACACACACACACGCACACACACGCACGCACACACACACACGCACGCACACACACACACACGCACACACACACACACGCACGCACACACACGCACACACACACACGCACGCACACACACACACACACACACACACACACACACACACACACACACACGCTATATATATCAAATATACAAACGTTAAGTACCTGTTTTTATATAGATGAGTTTCTATATACATGCTTATGTGCGGGAATGCATATATATATATATATATATATATATATATATATATATATATATATATATATTCTTACAAAGTTACATGTTATGTATGCGTATAATTAAAATTATATAATACACACATACATATATTTATTACTTAACAATATATATATATATATATTTATATATATTTATTACTCAAAGAAAAATTAAAAAAAATTATCGAATGTGCAGGCCAGTAGACGTAATGCACAATATTTAAAGTAAAAATCAAATTGCAGCCTCCATTTCAAATACAAGTATCTACTATAATAACGTTTGGAATAATAAAAACGTCGGATAAAAAACATCCATTATATATATATATATATATATATATATATATATATAAATTTTACCCTCTCTCTCTCTCTCTATCACTAGGTGCGTGTCGAGTGAAATGTATTACTATGCGCTTGAAGTGAATGTAAAACTTACCTCAGTTCAACGAATAATATTTCGTAGCTTGTTTACAAACATCCCAGAAAACATCGGATTAAGCTTATCTGATTTCCAAGAGAAGAAGAAAGGACTGGATAAGGAGATTGTAAATCCCATGATGGATTAACAGAGTCAACTTTGCTTTGCTCTGATTTCTACGGATCGGTCATTGGGGTGGTCTTGTACAGGTCGCGTCTCCGAAGGTAAATGCGGTGGCGAAAGAGCATAACATTTCGAAAATAGATAGAAAAAATAAGAGAAAGAGAAATGAAAATAGACATTTATTATAGGAAATAGAAAAAGAGAGAGAGAGAGAGAGAGAAAAGAGAGAGAGAGAGATGAGAAACGAAGAGAAAGAGAGAAAGACGGAACCAGATAAGCTTGAGTTGTCTATGTTTCTCTCTGTGTCGATTCACGTTTATGAAAGTTTTTTCTATATAGACATGTGGTTGCAGTGAAATAAGTAAAAGAAAAAATAGTAAAGAGAATGGCACTATTCAACTGGACGCAGACACCATCAGAACGGCCAGTGGAAACTACAGAGGTGTAGGAGTTGAATAACTCTGGGTACGAGCCATTTGACAAAAAATTTTGCGTAGGAAACCCTTGGTTCAACTGAGAATTTTTCACAACCCACACGATATATGTATCAGTCAGTTATATATATATATATATATAAATATATATATATATATCACGGTTTCACCTAACGGCTCGTCAGGCGTTAGGCGAAACCGTGGTCGGTTGTTGGCTCTTGCTTAGATTTTCTGTCTTTGTTTGCTCTACTTTCGTACTGAGTGCTTTAGTGTTAGGGTTTTCGTCTTGGTTTTTTTTTCTTTCTTACGAGTGCATGACTTTTGGTTCATGTACTTCGTTTGGTTCTTTTTTTACTTCCCCTTATTTTCCCTCCGGGTTTATTCTCAGTGGGTTATACAAGACGATTTAAATTATAACTTGATTAATACTATTTTTTTAGAGTTAGTTTTCTCACTATTGGTATTGTTGTTACTATAGTTAATATATATATATATATATATATTTTAAAAAATTAATCCAAAAGGAAAAGCAGGAAGATAAATCCCAAAGACCCGATCCTAATTGATATTAATATTTTAATATTAAAAAATGATCCAGGTGGAGGGCTCAATGTAATTAAAATTTAAATTCCATAGCCAATTATGAAATAAAATAAATTTCGAAGTTCAAAAGTGTTGTATGATCATGTCTACATGAAATCCCTAAGAGAGATTTCACATTTCATCGGCAACTTTTATACTCAAAATAAAATAAGGCATTACCGGCAATCCCATCATTTCTAGTTTTTTCTGTGACGTAAATTTTTGAACTTCCGCCGGTAATATCTTATTTGAGTTTTGAAAGTTGTTGATGAAATGTAAAATCTCTCTTAGGGATTAAATGTAGAAATGATCATACAACTTTTTTGAACTTCGAAATTTATTATATTTTACACACACACACACACACACACACACACACACACACACAAACATATATATATATATTATAAATTATATCTTAGAACATGTACAAATTTTTTATATATCCACTACAAATTGTACATTTGTTTCGACATTGAAACTACAATGCCTCATCAGGTGGTGTGGACAGGAATGAAAAGCCTCTTTTCTTATATTTAGTGAGTTGTGTGTGGGATGTTGGTGGGGTGAGTTGTGTGTGGGATGTTTTTTTGTTTTTTTCTAGTGTTTCGCCCCGAGCAAGGCATGTCACTGCCACTACTGCGCAGGGGGCTACATAGAGTGGAGAAAGGATGGTTAAATATAGGAAATGTCAGAGGGTGGGTGATAGGCGGGTAAGGATAAAGGAGAATGAGGGTTGGGTAGATGAGAGTGTTCTGAGAATAATTGGGAGTTAGTGTGATAGGAGGTGCCCATTGACCCTACATTTAAACACCTGAAGATTGTAGCTGTCGGGAAAGCAGACTTGTGGAAGGGAGTTCCACAGGCGGGAAGCGCGAGTAAAGAAGCTGTTGGAGTAGAATTTACGGTTACATCTTATCTGTTTAACTGTAAAAGGGTGGGACCTAGTTGCTAATCTAGTATCTCGTGTAAATTCGTGCTTAGGCGGCACCAGTGCTTTAAGTTCATCGGAGCAGAAGCCATGAAAGTACTTGTAGAAGAGGCACAGGGAAGCCACATCACGCCGGTGAGAGTGGTTGCAGCCGGTCTGCCAAGTAAATATCAATCACGTTACAGATCCTCCTTTGTATTTTGTCAAGAAGCCCAAGGAGAGCAGCAGGGGCACCCGACCAGATATGGCAGCAATATTCAATACACAGGCGGATGGTAGATTTGTATATGTGCAGAATAGATTCAGGTGGGAAAAACTTCCGGGCCCTGCACAGAGAGCCGACTTTCATAGCGCAGATTTGGCAATGGATTCGATATAGTCATTCCATTTGAGGTCCGCCGAAAGTGTAAGGCCAAGGAGGCGTAGTATTTTACTCTCTGGGAGGCAAGCCTGTCCCATGCTAATGGGAGGTAGATGCGATTGTTTATGGTGGTTAGTTGATAACAGCTTCGTTTTAGAAGCATTGAAATTTACTAGCTATTTCCTACCCCAGGCCACTACGGATTGGAGGTCCTTTTCAAGCACGGCAGCGAGGTTCGCTTTGTCGCCCACACCTGGTTTTTGATCGATGCGAGAGTAGATTGTTGTGTCATCGGCGTACATGCCTACTTGGGATCTAATGGCGTCGGGGAGATCATTAATGTAGATCAGAAAGAGCGTGGGACCTAGGATGGAACCTTGAGGGACGCCCGCGTTCGTATGCTAGATTTGGGAGGCATGTCCATTTAATACTACCTTCAATGTGCGGTTAGAGAGGAATGACTGGATGAGTTATCCCGTAGCTCCGCAGTTTGCACAAGAGGCCAGCGTACCAGACCCTGTCGAGCGCTTTGGATATATCCAAGGCAACGGTTCGGGCTTCGCCATTCTTGTCAAGTGCCCGGTATATGTACTCGGTAATGGTCGTTAGCATATCAGCAGTAGACCTGGTGAAGCGAAACCCGTACTGTTTGTCAGAGAGAAGCCTGTGGGCCTTGAGATACTGAATCACCTCGGCGTTGATAATGGCTTCGAAAACGGAAGGAGACTAATAGGACGGTAATTGGCGGGGTCTGAGGGTTCATCAGAATTCTTAAATATAGGAACTACACAGGAGGACTTCCAACAGGCAGGAAAACAGGAAGCAGGTAGGCAGAGGCTATAGAGTTTAGAGAGAACAGAGGAGAGTTCTGGGGCACATTTCTTCAGTACTATGACTGGGATTCCGTCACCGCCGCTCGCTTTGTGTGGGTCAAGTTGTGCAATTATCTTGGCTACCAGCGAGGGTGTAATGTGGACGTTATTTAGATGAGCCTTAGTCGGATGTAGGTCGGATGTAGGTGGGATGTTGATGTCGCTGATATATATATATATATATCAGCATGCGGTGTAGATATAGAAGAATCCGAAGAAGTATCCTGTACATAAAGTGGTAGGATAACTGTCTAGGAGAGCTCTAAATATATATGTATATAAATACATATAGAGAGCAAATATAAGAAAAATTAAGGCAGACACGTTATTTCATAGTAAATCGGAAGTATATGGGCTATTTCAGGCGAACCATCATCAGCTTCCGTCTTTATTGTACAGAAGATTTTGCACGAATGTCAAAAAGACCTACAGTCTCTGGTGGTAAGTGTGGCAAAGAATGCCTTGTTTTGTATTGTTTTAATTGTTTCACCCCAAGCAAGTCAGTAACGCCACTGATGCGCAGGGGGCTACATAAGAGAAAAGGATTAAATACGAGGAGAGTAAAGAGAAAGACGAACCAGATACAGGGAGTTCCAGAGAAGGGATCAAGAAAAGGATGGGAATAGTGGTGTGATGACAGTTGCAAAGCTAGAGAGAAAGGAAAAGATATACAGGCCGTCAAGTGGTTAAGAGATGGGTATTGACATTGCATTTAAATTCCTGGAAGTTGTAGCCGTCAGGAAAGCAGGAATATGGAAGAGAGTTCCACAGGTGGGAAATGCGAGAAAAGAAGCTGGTGTAGTAGAAAAGTCGGCAACATTTGGTTTATCTAACTGTGAATGGATGGGACCCAGTAGCCAGTTTGGTTGCACGTGTAAACCCAGGTGGCAGGGGCATTGGTGACTTAATTTCGCCGGAGCAGAATCCATGAAAATATTCATAGAATAGACAGAGAGAAGCCACATCCCGTCGGTGAGAAAGTGGCTGGAGTCGAGCCGTCAAGTCAGGACCTATTACGTTACAGATTCTTCTTTGGAGCCTATTGAGAGCACGAAGATGAACAGCTGGGACGCCTGACCATATATGACAGCAGTATTCCATGCATGGGCGGATTTTCTCGATAGTAAGTCTGACTAGTTTGATGAAGTCCACGGATGTCAAAAAGACCTACAGTCTGTTGTGAAGTGTGGCAAAGAATACCTTGTTTTTCTATTAAATACAAAACAGAACTGCTTTCTATTAATCATATAATAGACCCCTTGCTGACTTCCATCAGCGTGGGTGATTCAAACGAGTAGAAGAGTGAGTCTTTGTGTCTTCCTCGGGTGACATTCTCGGTTGACATGAAGTGGAAAGAGTTTATTGAACCCATTACTAGATCTGTTGCTAAGAAAATTGGTTCAATGTATCGTGCTCGACAATTTTTCTCTCCTAAATCTATCTTGCAAATTAATATGACCTTTATTCGATAATACTTTGAATATTGCTACCACAAATGGCCAGGTGCTCCTGCTATATATTAAGAGATTCTTGATACAATCTAAAGAAGAATCAGCAATATTATTGGTTTTGATCTGATATCTCTGCTTTAGTCACTATCCCACCAGCGTAAATTTCCTTCCTTGTGGGTTCTTTTCATATTTTTTTAAGTTAATTGGTATCTAGAATTTATGAATTTAAGTGTAGTGTGGTTCAGTGGATATAATTCTTATTGTTTTCATACGCGGTATCACATTGTGTCATAGTTGATTTTCAGTCAGGCTCGGTTTGAAATGATTATTACAATACACCTTAAAGTGCCGAATCTATGAGCGTCGTCAGTGTTGTTGCTTCCATGTCATTAGAAGTTTCGGGTCTAAATAAACAACAGACTTCTTCGATAGACGACCCAACCGAATATGATCAGTATTTAACTCGCACACAGAAAAAAAACTGCTACTAGCTTTAGGACGTGCATTATATCAGTTCCTCCAGAAAAGGTAATTAATCAAGACTTCACTTAGGCTATTCGATGTTATAGATCGGGTATGCTTAGTTGTACTGATCTTCTTACATACGGCCAAGACGGGGTGTCTTTTTGAAGAAGAGAAAAAAATTAACTAATATATATATATATTAAAAATAATAAAATAAAATAATCTACTTTATCAGATTGGCTTGTCATACGACTTTCCTTTCTTTTCCTCTAGTTTTTAGCTTCTTTATTATGTCTTATTTGTTCGATCTTTTCATTTTAAAACTTTTTTTATTCATATTTTCTAACTATATCTTACAAGATGTATACAATAAAGTGATTATCGTGACAGACTATTTACAAAAGGAAATCTCCATCTTGATTCATTTATAAAGCATTTCAGATGCGTTATAAATAATTCGAAATACAGACCAATACTTTAATAAAATTCTGTTTAAAAAATAAAAAGACAAAATATTTTACAGTAATGTTTAACAATAAGTTAATAAAAAATATTTACATGTTAAATACTAGTTAAGAAAACCTGACGTGTAAAATTTTAGTCAAAATTAATCATTAAATACAAAATTTAAATATACAGAATACATTCGTTTAAAAACTAAGAGAAATAACATATACCTTAAAATTTGCTTAAAATAAATTACTCAAAATAATTATTTACAAAGTATGTTATAGCTAAATCAGAAAAAAGAACTTGTGAGTTGTTAAAATAAGTTACTCCTAAAACTCCTATTACGAGTAATGCTAAGGAAAGATTACGTGTACGAATATTTTGTAATAAAATAAATCTACTCGAAAGACCAGTAAGACACGAAAAAAATGACAAAAAAAAATCGTTGAATATGTGAAACTAACTCGAAAAAAAATATTGTTTCTCTACAGTTTTTAACATACATATACACAAATCTATATACGCCTTTAAGTTTTTAGTGGTGGTTTTTACGACGTATATTCACTGGGAACTCTCGTATCTTTCGTAGTTTGGGGCCAATCATTAGTCCTATTTATCCACAATCACTTGATTGCTTTCTCGACGGACTCCAGGGTCATTTGAATCGCCCGCCTTCTTTTTTGTCCAGTTATCCCTAGGCTTGTGAGGGCTGATATCATTGACTTTCATGCGAACCCCCTACAGCCGATCTCGACTTGGAAACAATGAGTACACCATCCTTTAGTTCTATACTCGTCTAAGAGCCCTTGATATTTACTGTACTTTTTTTCAAATGCCTCTTGCATATGCTCTTCCTATGTGACAGTCTGGACGGAGTTTGGAGGACGATATATGTGTAAAGAATTTCAATTGTTTCCCAAGATCGACTCGCATCTGCCAATCTGACGCAGACGATAAAAGTGAATAAGATCCTGCAACCTTCTTATTCGGCTGTGCACCCGCTTTAACGAATCGGCTCTTGTTTCTTGGATGAGTTTATTGCTCTGCAAATCTTCGGCAATAATAAGCATTGTAGCCTCTAAAACCTTGTCATGATGCCAACGATAGCGCCCGTCCGTCAGAGCAGTTCTGCATCCACTCAATATGTGTTGCTGTGACCCCCACCCCGAGCACAAGGTGCACTTCGGTGAATCTATTTTTTCCCCATACTTGAAGGTTGGTCGCGCTTGGTAATACGTCGTACACCATCTGAACCAGGAATCTAGATTAGCTGAAGTTAGTGTTCCAAAGATCTGACCAGGAGACTTTTCGCCAATCTACACTATCCCACCTGGTCCGCGCACCCTGCTGGCTATAAGCTGCCATTTTAGCCATCCGCTTTTCCTCCATCCCCTCTCTTACTTCGTCTTGTATCAGGTGTTGGTGCTACTTTTTTGAATCTGTATGAAGGAATAAGTCCCAGGCCTGCTCTTCCCCTTGCAACTGAATACAATATAGCTTCTATCCTCAGGTTCCCTTCTGCGATAGCTAATTCCTTAGTTGCACTTCATCTTCTGCCCGCCTTGACGTCAATTTCCGTTCCTGATAATTTGGGATCGCTAGAGTTTCTATACTGGTAAGTTGCCCTTATCCCTGAAACCATGAATTCTCGACCCAACCTCTGAAAGGCAGCTGGATGGCCTTGGATGATCCATATAAAGCTGCGCTGCTTAAGCCCCGAGGAAATCCTAACCATCTAGGAAGGAAATAGCTAGCTCTCCTCATCAACGTCTCCACAGTCGAAACGGGAATGCTATATATCTGGAGTGGCCAAAATGTTCTTGGCATCACACAATGAGGGCTTTGAAACGCCATGGTAATCCTGATTTATCTATTTTCGCCAGCCACGAGTAAAAATCGGCGCGTGTAAATTCAATAGCTAGTGTGTCCTTTAGAGCATTGCAAAAAGATTTCCCAAGGCTTTTAACAGGCTTATCGGCCAACGTCGGAATGGTTCTCCCTTCTATTGTGAAATAGTGTTTTACCACTCGGCCCTTTTTTATTACGAACTGATCTACATTTGTTTGGCTTGAAATTCATTCTTGCCCACTCAATCAGCCTCTGTAAGCCGTGTAACAGCCATCTACAGCCTGTAACAGAATGTGTGGTGACTGTAAGATCGTCCATGTAAGCCCGGATAGGTGGTTGCCTAACTCCGGTGTTGGAAACGGGGTCACGACATTCCACCTCGGTGGACCACGAGAGTAAAAAGCGTGGCAGACAATGAACAGCCTGTAATAATTGTTCTCTCGAGTTTATGCCAGTCTGCAGAAACCAAAACCGGATGAAACTCTTAGATAGAATTAACTGTAGTAATCCAAGATAAGCTCGCGGATATTACATGGGACGAAATGTCTGACTAAAGCCTCTTCCACTAGTTTATGCGGTATGGACCCATATGCGTTGGCCAAATCCAACCACGCAACAGCCAGGTCCCCTTTATTCCTCCTTACATCCCTTATTAATTGAGACAAAAACTCCTATCAATATAGATTAATTCTAATAGTTTCTTTTCTCGCACATCTCGCTTGTGGAACTCCCTTCCATTTACTTGCTTCCCTGATAGTTACAATGTCCAAAAATTTAAATGCAACGTCAGTTGCCGACTGTCTCGTTAAATCTCATCCATTAGTTATTTTTTCTTTGAAACTCATGTACCCAGTTCTTTCTCTCACTGTAACCCCTGCACACTCAGGTGGGGTGAAATTATATATACACCATCGGCCATAATTTTTAGGCCACCCTAGCTTTTTTTTTAACATGATGTATTTCCTACTATTTTTAGTATTTATTGCCAAGTGAATAATTCTAAATGAAAATAGAATGGTTCTTTTGTTATCATTACTTTGCAAAATGTTACAAGGCAAATAGCGACAATTTACTCATCGCACTCTGTAGATTGAAACTATGTATTTCATACTATTTTTAGTATTTATTGCCAAGTGGATAATTCTAAATGAAAACAGAATAGTTCTTTTGTTATCATTACTTTGTAAAATGTTACCAGGCGGCCAGGAAGCCTATTTTTCGGCCAGCCAATAAAAAGAAGAGACCAGCATGGGGAAGAGAGCACAAAAACTGGACACCAGAACAGTTGATTTGATGCACATGTTATTGTGCAGTATTAACAAAAGAACCGTTCAATTTTTATTAAGATTTATCCACTGTGCAATAAATACTAAAAATAGTATGAAATACATCATTTTTTTAATGGCGTGGCCTAATAATTATGGCCGTTAGTGTCTGTGTTTGTATATATATATATATATATATATATATATATATATGTATATATATATATATATATATATATATTCAAAATAATAACTAAACAGACTCTGTAAGTATCTAAATCCTAAATTTATACAAAGATAAACTTTAAGAAAAACGAATAACCGACAGAATCTAATTCCGTTAACATCCGTCGCACTAAGGCGTTGGATAAGAGGGGGGAAAAAAAGAAATCCGCGGAATAAAGACAAGACATACGATACTCCGCAGTAAAGAAAAAAACCCCAAACGGAACCAACCACAAAAAAAGAAGAAAAAGTGCTCGATACAAATACAAACAAATGCAAAAGTACAAATGAAAAGCAAAAGTAGAGCAAAGATTCTTTATGTATATATATATATATATATATATATATATATATATAGAGAGAGAGAGAGAGAGAGAGAGATCAATAACAAAGTGGGAAAATATGTGACGAGTTTCATCATTTAGGACTTCATCGGACGATTTATACATTTACACGAAAGGGAAGGTGCACTGAAATTTTAAAATTTAAATTTAAATTTAAAAATATATGTTTAGGTAAATAGTCTTATTTAATTTTATTTATTTTTTCTTTTTGTTTATGTTTTTATCATTTTTGCTGTTAATTATTTCGTCTTCTGATAATGAAGATTTTTTATCTTCATTATCAGAAGACGAAATAATTCGAATGGTGTCGAACCTGGGGGCAAATGATGGATAATCTGGCTATTAAAGATTTTTTTACACTTAATTATTTTATTGTTTCAGAAGTAGTTATAATAATTTTATGTTCAGTTTAGATAAATTCTATTATATAGAATTATTATATTATATAATTATATGTTATCTGGTTTCAAGAACACCCACGACGTCTATGGTCATGGAGAAGGCCAGGAGGTGACACAAATAACCATAAACAGCAGATTCAGAAGTGCAGTGGTTCAAAGCAAAGCCTGTCCAGGTGCTGACTCTGGAAGCGACCACGTCCCAGTCATCTGCAAATTAAAAGTGAAACTCCGGAAAAATTATATAATTATATATTATAATTATGAGAGAGTTGGCAGATAGAATTATATGTTTTGATTCGTTGCGTTTGTCAGAAAGATCCACACATCTTTTTAAAAATATTTTGCGAGATTTTGTTTCGCGTTGAACATGAAGTAGTTATGGTATAGCAGGAGGGTAAAAGTATTTTCAATGTTGTTCTAGTCTCCATATAAATAATGACTTACAAATTCGGAGTGCGCTTAAGTAGAAAGTGGTTATTCAGAAATTTATTTATGACGAGAATAGAATTAATATCTTTTTTATTAGTGGATTTGCGATGGACAGATAGATTTAGGCTATTTCCAGTACAGTATAACAGGATTATATATATATATATCGCTGGCAAGACCAAATTCTTTTCACTAAGAACTTTCAGGAAAATATTATACATAATAATGTGGATCCAAAATGCAGGTTCTGTGATAAATACCAAGAAATAATAAACAATCTAATCTCAGGATGTTCTTTATTTGTCCCAAATGAATAAAAAAATCGTCACGATAGAGTGGGGCAATATATATATATATATATATATATATTGGACAATGTGCAAGCATTATGAAAATATGTAAACAAACACTGGTATGAACATCACCCAGGACCAGCTACAGAAATAGATGTCACCATTCTATGGGATTACACCATCTACACAGACAGTAAAATTGAAGCAAATAGGCCAGACATTATTGTTAAAAACCAGAAAGAAAAAAACTTGTCTATTAACTGATATGGCTTGTCCAGCGGATTCTAACATAGCAATCAAGGAATTCCAAAAACTGTCAAAAGATAAAGACCTGGAAATTGAAATAGAAAAAGTGTGTAAATTGAAAACAAGAATCATGTCATTGATAATAGGAGCACTTGAAATGATAAAAAATGGACCAAAACAACACATTGAAAGAATCCCTGGAAACTCCATACATACAATAATAACTTAAGGTTTTTTGTATTTAAATGTAAATCATTTGCACAACCAACATCCAACATTGCCTGATGAAGTGAATCTATCTCGAAACAGAAATTTCCGTGTCACAATTAATTCATAATTATATATATATATATATGTGTGTGTGTGTATGTGTGTGTGAGTGTGAGTGTGTGTGTGTGTGAGTGTGTGTGTGTGAGTATGTGCGTGGGGTGGGGGTAAATTAAAATCAGATACAGTATATTTGTAAAAGGATGGATAAGAAGTTAAGAGGAAAAATTATTCTTAGCCGACACGTTGCGTTCTCTGAACGACTTTATTAAGGCAAACATTCATGAACGTTCTCCAATTTAAAAGTCTTGATAAACCCATGAACCCTCACTTATGTATATAAACATGTAAAACAAAATAAATCCTGCATTGCCTTGTTAAAATTACTCATAGAAGGAAATTCGTTGGTTAAATATAGATTTTCTTCTTGATCTTTTATAAATTATTTTATTACAGATAAAAAAATTCAAATTTTTCAAAAATTGGATGGGCATTTCAATGATTAAATTTAACACTCGTCTTATCAGCGATAACAAATTAGTTTTAAGATTAATATTAATAGGATCCGTTTGGATTTGCCTCCAAACCGTTATTTTCGGATTTATAGCCAAAACTATATATATGATATATACGCGGATGACTATAGTATATATATATATATTTCTAATTCTCCTACAACCACCACTTATAAATTACATTCCTCAAAATAAATCGTTTCCACCATTTATTTTCAGTTCCCCATATAACGCGAAGAGGAACAGTTCGGCTCCGAAACATGAAATCTTTTGTGTAGTGATACTATGCTTTTATAAACCATTGTAACAACTATTACAATACTATATATATATATATATATATATGAAAATATTATATGACAAAGTGGAAAACTTGTTAACGACACGTTTTGCCGAGAGCGTCTAGCCCCATGTTATTGTTGTTTGTTCATCGGAAGTCATAAATTAATTAGATTTACGCTCCCCACTTATCCTCCAAAACCCAAAGCATTTTCCCTTAAATACGGTTTTGAATTTGCTTCAGAAGGAGCCAGAAAGATGCAAAGGCTCTCGGCCAAACGCTATGTTTATAGGTTTTCCATTTTATTTCATTAGCGTCAGTGGTGCAGTGGCTATTGACTTGGAACGAGAATTGAGGATTCGAGCGCGAATTCTAGTGGAATCCATTGCATTCACTTACGCGTAAAGGTATGGATCTGGCTCCTTCCTCCAGCTATGGAACAAATAACAGGACAGACTGGTTTCTAGAGCCTTGGCTTGGCAACGAGTATATCGCACAATGTAATGGCAACCTACTGCGGGAAAATCTTCTGTTCAGTCGGTCATGCCTCTTTCAAGATAGTCAGTCAGTGGGATTAGGCGATCATGTCTCTTTCGAGACATGATCGCTCAAACGTTTATCACTACTGACTTATTAACTTCACCTTTTTTTTGGGTAGTAGTATATTTACTACAAACCGACACACCCAAACGCATATATATATATACAAAAACGCAACAAATCTAAACGTCAGCCAAAACCTACCGCGGTTTCACACTACGGATCTTCAGGGCATATGGCCTGTGATTAGTATTATATATATATATATATATATATATATATATATATATATATATAAATTTGTTGTCTATAATTAACGCTTTTTGAGTAGTATAAATATAAGAATTAGTATAACTTCAATAGCATAAGTGGACCACAAGACATGTTATGCGAAACACCGTAGTTGGTCAATGAAATAAATTCTTTGAACATTAACTAATTAATACACACACACACACACATGCACTCTCTCTCTCTCTCTCTCTCTCTCTCTCTCTCACACACACACACACATATATATATATATATATATTTGATGGGCAAAAGACGGCATAGATAAATATTTATCTTATCTTTTAAGAATTAATTAAAAAATTATGTAAAACTTGAGAAAGCCGAAGAATTCTCAAGAAATAACAAGAACAAAGCATGTCTGGAAAACCGGATGTCAAAATTGCTACTACTGATATAGAGAGGAAAATTATAAAACCTCTAACCCGACTGTATAAAGAGACAAAAGAAAAACATTGAAAAAATTAACAACCACAACATTCTACACGTACGCACACACACGTTAGTGGGCAAATGCGCGCGTTCAAAGACATGTACCAAAGACCAACCAACTATGTTGGTGTGAGCAACAGACAACTTTGCAGGAGATTGAACATCTTAGACAAGAAAAATCTCTGAACAAGGAAAGAAAAATGTTAGAAAGACCAAAAACCAAATTCCTATGTTCTCTATAAAGCAGTCAACGCCCAGGTTTTCTAGACAGACAAAAAAAAAACAAACAAACTTTTCAAAACGTCAACACCAAACAAAGGACAGCGCGAGTCATTACGTGAATTGCACATTCTCTCCCTCATCTGATATAAGAACACAACAGACCTAAGTCGGGAGTCTATGAATTTATACCAATGACCGTAACACATTAACGCAAATCAACGCAATATATATATATATATATATATATATATATATATATATATATATATATATATATATATATAAACTTATTTATAAGTGCAACTTTGTCTGTGTGTGTATGTGTGTGTGTGTGTGTGTGTGTGTGTCCATTACCTATAGACACCGAAACGGATGAACCGATTTTCTTGAAAATTTACACAATTGTACAATAAGCATCTGCAGGTGTTCTTGTCTAGGTTTTGTGTCGAGGGACCCCCGATAAATATCGAAAATCGATAATCGAAAAATATCAGGTTATAGTAGGAGTGGTCCGATTTTAATCAAATTTGATACACTCATAGACAAAGACATAAGAAACGATATTCAGAAGTTCCAAGGTTGCAGTTCTTACAATAGTGCAGAAAATCGATAATAAAAAGCATGATATTTGTGTGTGTGTCTGTTTATCTGCCTGTATGTCTATATTTTTTTCAGCCCTTTTATTTTAGTTTTTGCTTCGGGTTTGGCTCTAAGTAGGTATAATTTTAGTTCTTAGTCTCAGCCATAATACCATTTACTCAGAGGACTTATTTAGCCTTCAAAATTCAGTTTACGACGAAAAATACTTATTTGATATCGATACCAGGAAATCAAAATTTGACTTACATCCATTCATTTTTTTTCTGTCTACGGTTTCGCTTTAACTGGAAACAACTATTGCTTTATAGTTTTTCGTAGCAACGTCTTAAGAGTATGAGCTCCAGGACCATGGATTAGTTTTAAAGCTTTCATTACACCAGAGCAAAGCCGGGGTATACTGCTAGTGTATATATATTGTCATATATATATATATATATATATATATATATATATATTACTGAATTTACTGAAGTCATATATATATATATATATATATATATATATATATATATATATATATATATATAAAGAGAATTTACTGAAGTCAGCTTGTTATGACAACTATGGAAAATATGGTGTGCAGCCAGAATGGGTTGAATTAATCTTCTCAGTGTGGTGGACGGACTTGCTTTGAAAATCAGCATTTAAATGCCTGGGATTTTGACTGCGTTCTAACGTCAGTCACGAGCACTGTCAGGCTAATATGAAACTACTTCGGCTATGAAAGTGATCCGAGCTTGGCGGCGATATAAATAGATCTGAACCGATCGACCTTGTTAGCGCCACAAGTGGACGAATATTTTTAATGCGTGGTACGGTGTCCGCGATTGTTTATAAACAGATAATTCGAGTTAGGAACATCAGAATAGAAATCTTTTTGTATTTTATACATTTATAATTGTTAGTCGTTTCTTTGTTACTAAATTTTACTAAATTGCTCGGTTTACTAAATTGCTCGGTAACGCCACTGATGTGCAGGGGGCTACGTAATAGTGAAAAGATTGGAAAAGAGAAAGCCGGAAACCACATCCTAAACAGGGATCAAGGGATGAGCCTCTTAACCTGTTCAATAGATGTGGGTGGAGTGTGAACCTGGCGATAGATAGGTCTATCTACTCCAATTAAAAAAAATAAACATGGTAGTAAAAGTCCAGTCAAGAAATTTCTTCTAAAATCAAAAAAAGAATTAAAGAAAACCAATTAAATTAAACATGAAAAGCTTAAAATTTAAAATTAGGCAGAAAAAAATAAACAAAAGATTTAATTTAAGAATATTTAACACAAACAATTCTCAACTCGACACGAGGGTCTTTTTGTTTCGACATTGAAGGAACGATGTTTCATCAGGTAGTTAACGCTATTTTAAAAATAGTATTTGCTAGGTGATTTATCAAAAATACTCAGATCTATTTCTATATTGAGCACTGCCTCAAATTAACGTTCTGAACGTTGCCAATATTTTCTTCCTTCCTTATACATTTGGATATATAAAATTACTAAGTTTTAACTTAGTAAAAGTCGAAAATGGCTGAATTCAAAGATTAACGGTCTTAGGAATTCTTTCCTTGGAAGAGGTCACTAGCAGAATAACAAAAATTTCAAACTATCTGTATCGAACGATCTTTAAACAACCGAGCAATTTCGTATAATTTAGTAACAAAGAAATGAATAACAATTATAAGTGAATAAAATACAAATTCAGTAGAATAAATTAAACAGAAACTCAAACTTACCACGTGCCGATAACTGAAAAAGTTGATAAAATTTCTATCGGACATGACTGATTTTTCACTTGTTCTCCAGAATAATTTTTATCGGCGAGTCGCAGAGCGTAAAGTAAGCACAGAGAATGGATGCGAGTTAGTGAAATAGGAGATATCAGCTCGGAACGAGAAACCGGGGAGCCGAGTTCGAATTCCAGTTGAATCCATTGTGTTCACTTACGCGCAAATACATTTGAGAAAGGTATTAATCCGTCTATTCCTTCCAGTTATGGGTTAAATAGCAGGACAGATTGGGTTCTATAGCCTTGGTTGGCAACCAGTCTACCGCAGAAAGCAATGGCAACCTACTGCAGGATAATCTTCTGCCAAGTCAGTCAAGCGTGTATCACGTATGGCACTTAACTGACTGACTGACTGACTTTACATTCAAACTCCTGCAGATTGTAGCTGTCGGGGAAGCAAGTATGTGGAAGGGAATTCTACAAGCGGGAAGTGCGAGAAAAGAAGCTGTTGGAGTAGGAATTGCGGTTACATTTTATCGGTTTCACTGTAAAAGGGTGGGACCTAGTTGCTAATATAGTATTTCGTGCAAATTCGTACCTAGGGGGCACCAGTGATCTTATGTGAAAGGTACTATTTGGTCGATTCACTCTCCAGAAATGGAATAAATAGCATGGCAAATTAGGCTCTATAGCCTTGGTTTACAACCAGTATTCTCCGGAAAGTAATGGCTACCTATTGTGGGAAAATCTTCTGCCAAGTCAGTCATGTCATTTTCGAGACATGATCGCCAAAGCGTGAATCGCGTATGGCACTTAAATGACTGATATCAAAGCCAAGAAAAACACATGGGACACAATACATTTGACAAGTCAGTCATGTCACTTTGGAGACATGATCGCCAATGCGTTAATCACGTATGGCACTTGACTGACTGATATGAAAACCAAGGGCACAATACATTTGACAAATTTAAAAAACACAATCTAAAATATAGCCACACCCTGATTTTTAAAAAAATGTCATTAGAAACGACGAAAAAAGAAAGCTGGTATAGTATGTTGCCTACGTTTTGAATGTGGCCTATGAAATTCTGTCACTGGTATAGTATGTGTCCTAACTTAAAAAGTGTATTAGAAAGAAGTATTATGACTGTCTGGTAAGGGTTATGGATAGGGAAAATAATAGCCGAATACTTATATCTATAAATATACTCTTACTGAGGTAGGGCACATTCAGACCGGGTAAGCCACATATTATACCAGGATCAAAGAGGTCGGTCACATATTATTAGTCAGCTAATTGCCATACGTGATACTACTGTGGTCTAAAATTGCAGTATTGGTCATCATCCTGAACATATTTTATAGCAAATAAAATAGTCTTCTTTCTTTTCTGTACAAAGCTATCCCAAAATGGTAAGAAAAAAAAGAACATTTGATACCATATTTTCGTTCATGTCTCACTAGGATGGCTCCTTTACCCTAGACCTGTCTCCTACGTAGCAGACACTACATAAAGAGTAAAACCTCATCCATTTGTATGCCACTTAAAAAAAGACCAACAGTGCCAGTATAATATGTCACCTATGAAATTCTGTCACCTATGCCTTTTTTTTTTTTTTTAATCATATCACCCCAAGCAAGACGAAAACGGGTACCATTGAGCTAAGTTGCGTATTATACGGAAGTATTATAAATGTCTGGTAAGGGTTAAGAATAGGGGAAATAATTAGTTTTAATAACTAGCCGAATATTTATATCTATAAATATACTCTTACTGAGGTAGGACACATTCAGACCGGGTAGGTCACATATACCCTCACCAAAAAAAGATCTTTGAGTGTAATTCAATATCGTTCTTCTTATGTGTTGTGGACCCAGAATAGGTCTGGAAGAAAACACAACTCGAGTATTAGTAAAACAGCGATATATTTACGAAAAACAAATAAGAGTATTGCACCTCAGACTGACTGCCAGGTGGAGATCGGGGAGTCTCAATCACCTCAACTCCTTTGAGTATTGCTGCCATATCTGGTCGGGTGCTTCTGCTATCCACTTAGGTGACCGAATCCAACGGAGAATCTGTAATGTGATCGATACCGACTTGGAAGATAGGAAACATTCGCGTTATCACCGACGCAGTGTGACTTCCCTGTGTCTCTTCTACAAATACTTTCACGGCTTCTACTCCGATGAACTTAGCTCAATGGTACCCCCTATATACGAATTTCATTGAACCACAAGATTAGTAACTAGATCCCACCCTTTTACTGTGAAACCAATAAATTGTAAACGCAGATTCTACTCCACCAGCTTCTTTTCTCGCACTTCCCGCCTGTGGAATTCTCTTCCGCGTACTTGCTTTCCTGACAGTTACAATCTCCATGAATTTAAATGTAAAGTCAATACACTCCACCCACGTCTATTGAACAGGTGAAGAGGCTCATCCCTTGTTTCCTGTTTAGGATGTGGTTTCCGGCTTTTCTCTTTTCCTGTCTTTTCACTCTTTTTTTTAATATTATTTTTTTTTCAATTGGAGTAGATAGACTAAAGTATCGCCCGGTTCACACTACACCCACGTCTATTGAACAGGTGAAGAGGCTCATCCCTTGTTTCCTGTTTAGGATGTGGTTTCCAGTTTTTCTCTTTTCCCATCTTTTCACTCTTACGTAGCCCCCTGCGCATTAGTGGCGTTTTCGTCTTGCTTGGGGTGATATGATTAAAAAAAAAAAAAGAAAAAAAAAGTCATCTCCTGTTCACTAACTTACATCCACTCTCTCTCTTATGCTTTTTTCTTTGTCCACCCTACTCTCATCAGTAATCTATCCCCTCCCCTACTCTCTTCCTGACACTCCCTGTAACCTCTTGCTCCTCATAATATTCCTCCTATGTAACCCCCTGCACAACAGTGGCAGTAAAATGCCCCACGACACGATTATAAAATTAAAAAAAAATAGTCCCACTTGAGACAGAGTCTTCCGGTATTTTATAATCATGAGAAGAGTTCATTATGATACAAAAGGGTAGGTCACATAACACTTATTCTCTTCCTCTTTCTTCATGATCTGGGGAGATTTTAGATGTAAGTAATACCTGGTGGTATATGTTCATATCCCTGACTGACTGACAGATGAACTCTCTCACGTCAGGTGGAGACTTGGGAGACTCATCCAACTCAACTTCTCAGTAAATAGTCTCACTTGAGACATAGTCTCCCGGTATTTTATAATCATGAGAAGAGTTCATTATGGTACAAAAGGGTAGGTCACATAACACTATGAATGCTGGAAAATCTGTTTACGGTTGAGGGAACAGAAATCTGGTTTTACAGACAGATGCTGAGAATAATATGAACCGAATATGTGACGATGTTTTAGAGAAAATAAAAATAAAAAGGACACTTATATTTACCATCGGAATAGGTGACATTTTTAGGAAACATACTGACGAAAGAAAGCTTAGAAAATGCGACACTTTTTGACGATAAGAGAAGGAAGGACAGAGAAAACTGCGACTAACGACCTTGATGTCAGGACAGTCATTAGGAGATAAAGAGAAAAGACAACATTTGTTAAGAGCTGCAAAGAACAGGAAATTGGAAAGAACCATTTTTGCTCACGTCCTGAATGAACACGGCACATAGAAGAATCATTCGTTTTTTCCCATCTGTCTTATAGAGAAGAGAAACCGCGTCGAAAGGATGTGGTTCTGAATATTTTGTATGCAGTGTCAATTAAGGAGGTGGACAATCATGACTCTTCACTTCCTTTTATTTTTTTTGTAGCCCCAAGAAACGTGTAACCTTTACTATGAAGAAGTAAACCTCATCCTCTGTTCAAAAGACCGAGACGGAGTGTGAACTGGGCGTTGCATTTGTGAAAATAGAGATAAAAATTTTCTTGTTCTTTCCCTGAGAGGTCATCAAGCGCAAAAAACAACACAAGACATATTATGAACAGCATCAATAAATTTTTGGAAAAGATTACTAAAATTTCCAGCACTTTTTCTCTTGCCCCTTTCTCTCTCTCTTTCTTTCGGTGATTTGTGTGTGTGTGTGTGTGTGTGTGTGTGTGTACCCTGCCTATATACGACACGTTAAAATTTCCATTCTCTGATTCCATGCGCCTATGGCTTAGGGGTAGAGACCCCGACTGACACCAAATCGGTCGAGTTTTGATCCCTGCCAGAAGCACATGGATGTGTCTAGCCACACTGATGAGCTGTGATACAGCAAAATAGGCTTGTATGTGGATGACTAATATATATATATATATATATATATATATATCTATATATATGGATATATATATATATGTGTGTGTGTGTGTGTGTGTGTGTGTGTGTGTGTGTGTATGTGTTTCCATAAAGTCCGTATGCACTTTATATATCTTTATTTGTATTTGTGATAGAAATAATCTGTAAAGTTGAAAGTGTTTCAACAAGATGGAGTTCATTGTCACTGCGTGTTAGACAGTTTCTAAATCAGGAATTTCCTCACAGATGGATCGGAAGGGGTGGACCATCTTATTGGCCTCCACGTTCGCCAGATTTGACTCCATTAGATTTTTATTGGCGGGGGACATGAGAAAACAATTGTGTATGCAACCAAACATTAGAAGATTTGATAGCTAATGTGATTTCAGGCATTAGTATAAATCAGTTGGCAAATGTTTTCCGTGAAATGCAAAGTCGTATTACCCTTTGTATTGCTAATGATGGGGAACATGTGGAAACTTAAATAAAATTTAAACAAAACCTTAAAAAATATAGATCTACTTCTTTCTAATACATTTTACAAATTATTGCTATCGCAAATACAAATAAAGTTATAATCTTTAAAAGTGCACACGAACTTTATGGACACCCTGTGTATATATATATATATATATATATATATATATATATATATATATATATATACCGAGTATTTTTCAGTCCGAATATCAGCCTTATTTGCAGACTTAAGTCTCTTTGTTGGTGCAAAATGCAATTTAAACACAATTTTTTAGTGAATTACCTCGAAGACAGTTTATTTATTATGGATGATGGTAGGGGTTTGGGCAAGCAGAAAGAGCAGACAAAGAAATGTTTGATTAAAAAAAAAAAAAGAAAAAAGAAAGAAAGTCTTTGAAACTTTGAATTTCCATCTCTGAGAAATTGCTGAAACTCATCACTTTATTTTCTTAAGATACCGCTTTGGTTTTGCATCTCTTTGAGATAGAATCACGTTTAAGTTTGGGCTAAAAGTTCGAAAAATAACTGACAGGCCAATTATGTGGTCTTCTGTTTGAAGTTAGTGAATATATTCATTTTATTAAAACAAGGTCTGTTGCACTGGAAAATCAGACGGATCCTAAAAGCTAGAAATACGTTTCTAGATTGCTGAGATAACAAGTACAATAAATAACTCCTAAAATTAATTTAAAAAAAAAATAAACTTAGCTTAGTTTGGTAGAAGGCTTCAATAGGAGCAAAAATAGAGACAATCAAACCCATTAAAGTATAAATGCGAGAATTAATATAAACATTACGACAAACTAAAAATCGTTTAACGCACTGGAACGAGGAATGCGGCATTTATGCTTGAAATTAATATAAAAAGTATAATACAAACGACATATACCCACTTATCAATCATTCAATTAATGGCCATACGTGATACCCGCTTTTGATCAATGACTAACTAGGCAGATCTTCCCTCAGTAGGTTTCCATTTGATTCTGTAATAGACTAATTGCCAATCAAGGCTACAACGGACAGAAATCTTTTCCAGTGAATACGCACAGATAGGCAGACGCGTATGACAATGATGTATTTTTACAGCCGACCAATTTAACATATACAGCAAAATTATCTCAAGATAATCTAAACTTATTTATAAATGGAACTTTGTCTCTGCGTATGTGTGTATGTGTGTGTATGTGTGTGTCCGTTACCTATAGACTCCGAAACTGCTGAACCGATTTTCTTGAAAATTTACACAATTGCACTATAAGCGTCTGCGAGTGATCTTAGCTAGGTTTTGTGTCGAGGGACCCCCGATAAATATCGAAAATCGATAATCGAAAAAATCGGGTTATAGAAGGCGTGGTCCGATTTTAATCAAATTTGATACACTCATAGACAAAGACATAAGAAACGATATTCAGAAGTTTAAAGGTTGCAGTTGTTGCAATAGTGCAGAAAATCGATAATATATATATATATATATATATATATATATATATATATATATATATATATATATAAAGCAAGATGTTTGTGTGCGTGTCTTGGTTATCTGCCTCTATGTCTGTATTTTTTTTCAGCCCTTTTATTTTAGTTTTTGCTTCGGGTTTGGCTCTAAATAGGTATAATTTTAGTTCTTAGTCTCAGCCATTATACCATTTACACAGAGGACTTATTTAGCCTTCAAAATTCAGTTTACGACGAAAAATACTTATTTGATATCGATAAGGGGAAATCAAAATTTGACATACATCCATTCATTTTTCTTTCAGTCTACGGTTTCTCTTTTACTGGAAACAACTATTGCTTTTTAGTTTTTCGTGCCAACATCCAAAGAGTCTGAGCTCCAGGACCATGGATTAGTTTTAAAGCTTTCATTACATCCGAGAAACTATACTAGCTATACTGCTAGTAAATAAATATTTTCATGGCTTCTGCTCTGACGAATTTAGGTCACTGGTGTCCCCTCTACAAGAATTTACTCGGGCAACCAGTCTGGCAACAAGGTCCCATCATTTTAAAGTTAAATTAACCAAATGCAGCTGACAATTCTATTCCATCAGCTTCTTTTTCCCGCGCTTCCCGCCTGTGGAACTCCCTTTCATATACTTGCTTTCCCGACAGCTACAACCACTAGGAATTTAAATGCAAAGTCAATTCCCATCTCTTATCCATCTCTTATTCTTTGTATATCACCCCGTGTGTCTTTTTCCTTTCTTTTCTATCTACCTTCGCAACTGTTTTCATTCCTGTGTTTACATCCTTCTCTTGCCGTTTGTCTTTCACCCGCTGTAGGTGGTTCCTCTTTGTCTTCACTCTCCTCCTGTCCAAAACTGTAACTCTCTTATGTAGCCCCTGCATATCAGTGGCGGTACCGCCTTGCTTTAGTGGAAATGATTAAGAACAAATAAATAGAAAAGAAGAAGCCTGCAAAAATTTACAATAAGCTGATATAATTTAAACAGAATAAAATATACACATGATATTGTGTTGATGACAGAATCAAATGAAAAACTGAAAAAACAAAAAAACAAAAAAACAAAAAACAAACAACTCTAAAACAAGCTAACAAAGAAAAACGAGAAGCAATGTATTAAGAAACAGGGAATATCTATAAAAATAAAGAACAGCATACTGAGCTGTTACCTAACATCTGTCCTCTTATATGACAATAAATGCTATACAATCTCATCGCGGATGAGGAAGAGACATGAAGCAACAGAATCAAAGAAAAAAGTACTGAACTGTTACGTAATATCAATTCTTCTGACAGTGAATGCTATACAACATTTACAGGGTGATGATCGTGATAAGACTATATATCCTATCAGGATTTATTCTCGGTGAACACAGCGTGTTGATAACAAAATATTCATAGTAAACACAAAAAGAAAATTGGAGAGAAGGCCTTAAAAGGAACTGAGATAAAAATACGTAACAGAATGGATGGTTCTTGGAAATATGAACAGGTCAGCAGGTGAACTTTGACTTGTAGAACGTTGGAAATGTTTTAACGTACAGAAAGCAGGATACCGAAATTTGAAGGTTCACTAAAAAATCAAATGTGCCTTTCAAAAACGAAGCAAAATATAAAAAAAAAAGAAAGAAAAGCGTGAGGAATATTTGTTTAATCGTTTCACCCCAAGCAAGGCGGTACTGCCACTGATGCGCTGGGGGCTGCATAAGAGTTAAATATTAAGGAGGAGGAGAGTAAAGAGAAAGACGAACTAGTTATAGGGGGTGCCAGAAAAAGGGGAAGATAAAGATGGGAATACGGGTGTGATGTCAGTTGCAAAGCTAAAGAGAAAGGAAAAAATATACAGGGTGATGTAGAAAGAACTGGAATCAAATGGATAAGAGATGGGTATTGACATTGCATTTCAATTCCAAGACTATGTAATAACATTCCTCTTTGATAACAACGACGATTGGAAATCTCAGAGGTAAAGGAGAGAAAACTGAATTCAACAAAACCGTGTTTCTACAGTAGGATACTGAGAATACTATAGAAGTAGCGTCTAAGTAACGAAAAAGTCTTAAGACAAATGGAAATATAATGGCCGCTCACACATAAAATCCGAACAAGAGTGATTAATATTTTTAGAAACATATTGAGGAAAGGGGGCTTGGAGAATTGAACATTCACAGGACACATTGAAGAAAATGGATACAAGAAAAACAGAAAGCAACCTTCCTATCGGGAAAGGATGAAGAAAAGACAAACCGTACCATGACTGAAAAATGAAACCTTAACTCAGTATGATACAAGACCGCATGATTCGAGTTCTTAGCAAAGATTAAAATCGTGACAGCAATAATCGATAAAATCATTATTTATATTTACTAAAATAATCCTAGTATGCCACAAGGCCAAGAGATTCTTGCTCTCGGTGAAGAATAAACTGCAAAAAACAAAAACAAAAAAAAAACAAAAACAAAAAAAGCAAACTAATCATGTAATTATTCCTCAGTTAAATGTAATCGGAAGAGACAGATTTTGTGAACCTTTCAGGATCAAACCAATTTCTACTGATTCAAAAGAAAAAAAAATCGAATCCGAATGCCGTAGGTAATCAATGATTAATAACAACGCATCTTAATCTGACTCAAGGTGGCAATTGGGTACTCATTGAGGCGTGAAATTGCATCTGCCTTATACTGAACTGTGATAAAAAAAACACTATCATGGTTAACCCAAAAGTTGGAATATCGGCTGTGGGCTTAATCCTATATTTTGAATATATGAATACACGATAGGAATAAGGTATTTATACAAACAATGCTTTAGAGACAACTAAATAGGCTGAGAAAATCATCATAACTCAGATTCAGTTTTTCTACCAAATACTTACAATGGCCTAAAGCAGGAAGCATAACTAATCAAATGCCCTAGTGTAGGAACCATTCATAACCAATCAAATGACCTAATGTAGGTATAATTTATAACCAAACAAATGTTCTAGTACAGAGATCATTTGCAACCAATCAAATTACATAGTGAAGGAATCAGCTATTGATAAATCAATGAAATGGCCTTGTGTAGGAACCATTTATAACCAATCAAATTCCTTAGTGTAGGGAATCTTTTATAACCAATCAAAAGCTCTAGTATAGGATTCTTATATAACCAATCAAACAGTGCATGGGTAATTTATAATCAATCAAATTCCTTAGTGAAGAAATAATATATAACCAATCAAATGCCCTAATGTAGGAATCATTTACAATTAATCAGATGCCCCAGTGTAGAAATCATTTATAACCAAGTAAATTGTATAGTATCGGAATCATTTATAACCAATCAAATTGTCTAGTGTTAGAAATCATTTACAACCAATCAAATCCCAGAGTGTAAGAAACCTGTATAACCAATCAAATGCCACAAGTTAAGAATCACAAAATATATAGAAGAAAAATTAAATTGTAATGAGTTAGGATAGTTTTGAACCAACACCTAAAAAGTTGGCACCGTTAACAATACAAATAAACAAGATCAGCACCTTCGTTTGACCTCATGACTGTATATGGCATATAACCATGGAGAAACTCTTCGATTGGTGAAATGCATAATATATCCAGCAGATAAATCCTCGATATCAAGAAAATATGCATAACACATTCATGGATAAACTCCTCGACTGTAATATGTATAATACGTCCATATGGATAACTCGACTGCAATATGTATAACATATTCATAGGATAAACCTCGACGGTAATATGTGCTAACATATTCATGGGATAAACTCCTTGACTGTAATATGTATAACATATTCATAAGATAGTCTCCCGACTGTAATATGTATAACATATTCATAAGATAGGTCGCGACTCTAATATGTATAAATATATTCATAGGATAGACACCGACTTTAGTTTATGTATAACATATTCATAGGATATGTAGATAATTGACCTTAATATGTATAACATATTCATAGGATAGACACCGACTTTAATATGTATAACATATTCTTAGGATAGACCTCGATTGTAATATGTATAATATATTTTTATGATAGACCTTGACTGTAATATTTAACATATTCATAGGATAGACACCGACTGTAATATGTATATTACATTCATAAGTTAGAGCTCGACTGTAATATGTATAGCATATTCATAGGATAGACCTCCACTGTCATATGTATATTATATTCATAAGTTAGACCTCAACTGTAATATATATAACGTATTCATAGGATATACCCTGACTGTGATATGTATAACATATTTATAGGATAGGTCTCGACTGTAATACGTATAACATGCCTCTCGCTTAATCGGCTTAGAACTGTCTTCGTTATTAGTTGTATATTACAGTTTTTCTTTTAGCTTAATGCGAAAAAAAACTATTTGTGATTTAAGACTGTAGGTCTTAACGTAGATCATCTTACTTAGCATCTCCTGGACTGGTGCTACACACTCGCTGGCAAAAAAACCATACCAAATATGATAAATCATAAATTAAGGACTTTCAACAGGAGCAAAAACTAAGAATAACATACGTAACTCGAAGAGTAATTGGCATAATCAAAATTTTGAATTTCCACACCACCTTCAGGAAAAGATTAAAAAAAGCACCGATCAATACAGCAAAGAGCGGCAGCAGTTAATGAATTTGAAAAACCTATTTTCCCGAAAATCTGTTTTAAAATAAATATTTTATAAATTTCAACCGACAGTAATTCGAAATGTTCGATCAATTAAAACCTATTTTTTTATTGTATGGAAACGAATAAAAATTTTCAAAACATTTCACAAATTATTGCTAATCTAGTGAATTCATTCCACACCAGTTGACCTAAAATTTTATCTCTAGATGAGATCATGGTGTAGTCTTATTAATTATATTTTAACCTTTTGAAATATTATAGAAAAAATTGGGTTTAGAGTGCTTAAAACTTTAACGTCTTGATAATTTACAGTGAGGCGAAAATAACATAATGACTGCTTTGTTTATTGGCAGTACTGACAGGTTGAGGAGAACTCCTACACAAAAAAGGATCGTGGAATATTTATCTGCAATAAGGAATCTTTTTCATAAATGTATATCTCTTTCCGCAGTTTTGTGGGCGTTCAAAAGAAGCTTGTGTAATTGACGTTAATAATAATATACGTTATAATAATATACGTTAATAATAATATACGTTATAATAATATACGTTAATAATAATATACGTTAATAATAATATACGTTATAATAATATACGGTAATAATAATATATATTAATAATAATATACGTTATAATAATATACGTTAATAATAATATACGTTATAATAATATACGTTAATAATAATATACGTTAATAATAATATACGTTATGAAGTAATGCTTAAGTATAAGCCTTTGGTTTGACAGCCAACAATAAGGTATTATTTTTTTAGTTTTCAGAAATTCACATAAAGACTTCTTCAGATATTACATTAAAAAAGTGTTTGAAAGATCACTTTTATAACACGTATTTTACTTTTTTGATGTGATCACAAATCAGGATAAGAGAAAGGAGAACAGGTTCGACAGTTTGATCGGAGTCAGACATAAGGTTACAATGAATACAAGCAGATACTAAATAATACTCATCATGAGTCACTTACTCCGTTGTTTTTTTTTTCAGATTTCACATCAACTTGAGATATTATTCTTATGTTAATTTTTGAGACTACTCTTCAATGCTGGCTGAAGCCTTGTGAGAAGAAAGCGCTTGGAGATTTTACCGCAGCAGATTAACAGTTCGTTCTATGTTTGTTTGGTTGCCAATCAAGGCTATACAACCGAGTCTGTCCTGCTATTAGCCCTCTCGAAGCTGATTCCGAATTCAGAGATTCCTTCTCCCAGGCCGGTTACCACCCAAGGTATGTCCTGTTATTTTCCTTATAGATGGTGAGGAGAGAAAATATGGATTCATAACATTACTCCGGATATTAGCACATAACTGAATGTAATGAACTCGACTGGAATTCGAACTCAGCTCTCCGATTTCTCAATCCGAGCCGCTATCATTTACTACATGATGATGGTGATTATGATAATGATGATAATAATAATAATATTATTATTAATAATAATAATAATAATAATACTGAGGGTGAAATACCTTGACAAGCTTAAAAATACGCCGATGTCTGGATTGAAGCTTCCAGAATGTGGTACATTTACGTCATTTGTTCTAGTTATCATTGGGGAGTTGGGGTTCGTACCACCTAACTTAAAGACTTACATTCAGAACAGCGGATGAAAAGCCCAGATATCTAAGTTGCTTGGCCCTAAAAATATTATGAGAAACATGCTATCCGCATGAGTTCGTAAGACTTGGATGAAAACACACATAATGCAAGATCTCCAGTTGAATACGAAAAGCCCCCCTTGCAGTAGACGATAATAATAATAATAATAATAAGCTTATAAGCTTATAAATACCTAAGTGTAAATGTGAGTGAAAAATTCATCATAAAAAATGAAAGAAATAGTGCGTAAAGAGTACTCTAAAAGGCTACGACTAATATTAAAAACTGAATTGAATTTTCAGAAAAGAATTATGGCCATTAATAACCTTGCCATCCAAGTGGTTCAATATAGTTTCAACATCTTGAACTGAACTCTAAAAGACATCAGACGAATGGATTCTAAAACAAGAAAGCTTCTTTCTAAGCATAAGATTCATCATCCAAAGGCTGATGTAGACCATCTATACATACCTCGTAAAGAAAGTAGAAGATGTCTTACTCACCTACAATTCTCATACAATACAACAGCTATTGGCTTACTAACATACATAGAAACAACAAAGGATGATACAATTAGTCAAACATGAAAACAGAAAAAAATTCAATAATGAAAAAAGGTAGTAAATACAAACAAGATTTACATTTAGTAGATTCTGTAGAAAAGCAAAACAGATGCCAAGAACCAACAATTGCGGCAAAAAATATGAAAAAGAAAGCCAAGAACAAAGCTCTTGAACAGATAAAACAACGCTGGCAAGACAAACCTCTGCATGACCAATATCCAGAACGTGCTAATAAACCCAATGTTGATAAAGTTAATACTCATCGATGGTTACGTGCATCTGGATTAAAGTCTGAGACTGAAGGCTTTATTCTTGCAATGCAAGACCAAAATCTTTTCACGAGGAACTTTCAGACAAACATTATACATAATAATGTGAATCCAAAATACAGGTTCTGTGATAAATACTAAGAAACAATAGACTATCTAATCTCAGGATGTTCTGTACTTGCCCCAAATGAATATAAAAATCGTTATGATAGAGTGGGGCAATATTTAAACTGGACAATGTGCAAACAGTATGGCAAATATGTAAACAAACACTGGTGTGAACATCACCCAGCACCGATTATAGAAACAGAAGATGTCACCATTCTATGGGATTACACCATCTACACAGACAGAAAAATTGAAGCAAATAGGCCGGACATTATTGTTAAAAGCCAGAAAGAAAACAACATAACAACCAAGAATTTTGAAAACCGTCAAAATATAAAGACCTGGAAATAGAAATAGAAAAAAACTGTGGAAATTGAAAACAAGTATCATACAAGTGATAGTGGGTGCACTTGGAATGATAAAAAATGGAACAAAAAACACCTTGAAAGAATCCACGGAAACTCCAGCTTAAGAGATATATACAAAAATTGTCTTGTTAAGTACAGCCCATACACTACGGAGAACTTTGTCTATGTAACGCTAGGGATGATAGGGAGATAGAAAAAAACATGAAATGGAGTCATAGCAACACACTACGACCTGCCTTAGGTTTTTCTGTAGACTTGTTAGGTATTGCGACCATAGCAGAAATGGAATTATAATGAAAAATGTTATAATGATGTGGATCGAAATTGCAGATTCTTTAACAAATACCAGGAAACAATAGACCATCTAATCTCAGCATATTCTGCAATTGCTCCAAAGGAATATAAAAAGAGTGGAGCAGTAATTACACTGGACAATGTGCAAACACTATGGAAAATATGTAAACAAACATTGGTATGAACATCACCCAGCACCAGTTATAGAGATAGAAGATATCACCATTCTATATGATTAAGTTATCTACATAGAAAGGAAAATTGATTCAAATAGGCCGGGCATTATTGTCAAAAACCAGAAAGAAAAATATTGCCTACGAATTGATATAGCTTGTCCAGCGGATTGTATTATAGCAACCAAGGAATTTGAAAAACTATCAAAATATTAAAACCTGGAAATTGAAATAGAAAAATGTGTAAATTGAAAGCAAGAATAGTAACAATTTTAATGATAAAAAATGTAACACACTGAAAGAATCCCTGGAAACCCAAGATAAAGAAATATACAATAAATTGTCTTGTTAAGTACAGCCCATACACTAAGGAGAACTTTGTCTATGTAACGCTGAAATGTTATGAGAGATAGAAAAAACATGAAATGTAGCCATAACAGCACACAACGCCTGACTTAGGTCTTTCCGCAGACTTGGTAGGGAGTGAGACCATAGCAGAAATTGAATTATAATGAAAATGACATAATAATAATAATAATAATAATAATAATAATAATAGGTCTCCCCGCAGACTTGGTTGGTAGTGAGACCAAAGCAGAAATCGAAATATGATGAAAAATGACATAATAATAATAATAAAACTAGCGAAATATAATGATTTTCAAGTGGAAATCTAAAATATGTGATACATGTGGATATCAATAATTTCAGTTGTCGGATTGATTAGAAAAAGTTCCGATAAACTCCTTGAAAAGATTCTTGGTAGCCCATGCCTTAAAGAACTGCAAAAAATGTACCCCCCAATTATATTTATTCCCCCACTGGATGACCCCATCGCACACCCTTCAAGCCCAGGATTCTATAGCAATCACTTTATAACGCCCGGTCTAAGCATTTGTGAAAGGGAGCAAAGCCCTTCTGACGTTAATTTTCTCTTTTCTGTTGAATGATGTGCTAACTGTGACGTGTTCGCTTTTGACTGTCAATTGAGTGAATAAAATAACCAAATAACACACATCAACCAGGCAAATTCTTTCAATAAACTCCAAATGTAATGTTTCGCATTTCTTTGCGCGTAGTAGTAGTCGTAGCACACCTCTCCGTGAGAACAGGTTTTTCTCCCTCTTACCTGTCACCGGATCTCTTCAACTTGTACAGTGAGAGTATTCTGAGAGCCCTAGATATTATGCCAGAATTTGTCATCAGGGCCACAATTTGAACAACATAAGGTACGCAGATGATAGAGTGCTAATAGCAGTCATGGAAAGGAAACTACAAGACCTCCTACAGAAGGTAACCGAAGAGAGTGATAAGACAACAAATAAACTGCAAGAAAACCGAATGCATGGTCACCAGCAAAAAGAGCAACCCAAAATGCCATATACAGTTGTGAGATACTAAAATGAAGCACGTACAAAAATTTAAATACCTGGGAATTGTTCTAACAGAAGACAGAAAGTGCGACACACAGATCCGAAGGCTAATTGGCATGGTGAAGGAAGCATTCCAGAAGTTGAGTAAAGTATTAAGAAACAGGACAATTTCGCTAGAAACAAAGAAGAGAGTACTGGATTGCTATGTGATGTCGGTTTTTCAATATGACAGTGAATGTTAGACAATATCATCAAAGATGAAGGAAAAACTTGAAGCAGCTGAAATGTGGTTCTACAGAAGGATCCTGCGGATATCATGGACCGAGCATGTGAGCAATGACGAGGTTTCAGAAAGGATGGAGACGAAAAGGACATTAATACTGAGCATCAGGAAGAGACAGCTAAAGTTCATGATACATGCAATGAGGAAGGTGGGATTGGAGAACCTGATACTAATAGGCCAGATAGAGGGAAAGAGAGACAGGGGAAAACAGCGTGTAACGTCCTTGACTGGCCTGAGCTGGTGGTTGATAGAACGGTTGCGTGGTGTAACAGGAGAAAGCGTGCTAAGAGCCACCAGGGATAGGGAGAGATGGGAGGCCATCATCGCCTACGTCCAAAAAGGACAAGGCACATAGAATAATAATAATAAGAAGAAGAAAATCTCTCCTGTTATTCTCTATTAATACTTGCCTATTAATTTGCATACGATACTGCGCCAATATATTTTTACTCAAAGCTGAGATATGAAAATGAGTTAGATGAGAATATTTTTTTCAAAGAAAAAGTTTGTTTCTCAGATTTACAAATGGGATTGTACGATATATGTCTAGCTGTTAAAAAATGTCAATGTCATGAATTTTTATGTAACTTCACAACCAATCAGATGTTACTATACTGGGAATATGAGAACAAACACGATCTCCTGAAATGATTCGTTCGGCAATGAAAAGTAATTGGGTGAGTGTGTATACTGCGTGACAATCACATGTAACATTTTAACTCACCTACCACTCCTTCTCAGTCGCACTTTCATAGAGTGTTGGTTTCCTGCAACTTCTGATATTTTCCAAACTTAACACCATTGCTGAAAATGGGATCAAACCGTGGACAAAATTAAACTGAAGAACTTGAAGAAGTGACTTTAAGGGTTGCTTCTGAAAATGAAAGGGGCACCGGTACAAATGTGCTGAGTACCAAGGAATGAGCGTTGTGGTGCAGTGGATATCGACTCAGAACGACAAATCTGGGTGCCGAGTTCGAATTCCAGTTGAATTCCTTACATACACTTACACACAAATACTCTTGGGAAAGGTATTAATCCATCTCTTCCCTCGAGCTATGGCTTAAATAATAGGACAGATTGGGTTCTATAGCCTTGGCTGGCAACCAGTCTATTGCAGAAAGCTATGGCAACCTATTGCAGAATAATCTTCTGCCCAGTCAGTCACGTCTCTTTCGAGACATGATCGCCCAAGCGTGTATCATGTATGGCACTTAACTGACTGAATATATTAGTCGTAAACATCATTAAGGTTTCTAATGGGCATAAAGTTGGGGGATCAGTTTTCTATTGTTATGAACTGATCCCCCACTAATTGCTACTTATTAATATAATACATCTCTTCTCCCTTTAGCTATGAGTCAGATTGGGTTCTATAGCCTTGGCTGGCAACCAGTCTACCGCAGAAAGCAATGGCAACCTACTGCGGGATAATCTTCTACCCAGTCATTCATGTCTCTTTCGAGACATGATCGCCCAAAGAGTGTATCACGTATGGCACTTAACTGGCTGACTGATTATAATATTTGGAATCATGATTAAAGCTTCTACTGGTCATAAAGTGGGGGATCGGTTTTCTATTGTTATGAAGTAATAAACTGATCCCCCAGTAATTACTATGTAATCTCTTCCCTCTCTGGCTATGAGTCAAATGAAAGGACATATTGGGCTCTATAGTCTTGGTCGGCAACCAGTCTACCGCAGAAAGCTATGGCAACCTACTGCGGGATAATCTTCTACCCAGTCAGTCATGTCTCTTTCGAGACATGATCGCCCAAGCGTGTATCACGTATGGCACTTAACTCACTGACTGACCAAGGAATATATTCCGAGGAAACTACGAGGCTATTGCCCTAGATAGGATTTTGTTCCGTTAATGTTAAACATTTGGATAACATTTAAATAGACCTGATTTGATGTTAGGAATTAATATTTAATATCTATATTTAGCAGAGTTTGGCATGAGGTCATAATTGAGACTTAGATTAAAAGACTGATCCCTGACCAATCGAACAGATCACGAAACACGTTTTATGAGTGCCTCTATGGCGTAAAGTCTACCACAATATATCGTCTAACCAGGTGCAGCGCGGATGTCTACTGTACCCCTATCGTCACGTGGCCATTATATAGATCCAACGACAGGAGTACACACTCAGGCTATTGAGCGATCGTGGTCGGATACTAAAACGATGATTCATGAGAAAATGCGAGGTTTTGGTAGTCAGCTGGCCCAGTCACATCTTGGTCAGTTTTGCTAAAATATTAGAAAAAATTCCACTTGGAGCCATTCCTAGAAGATATACGAAGCGTTTACCGCCAAAATAAATATTTGTGTTGTTTTGATAGCGTGTTTATTTTATCTCTCTAACTTAAATATAAATACTACATAAATATATAAATAATAATATAAGGTTTAAATAAATATGTAGACTGCCGGCCATAATTTTATTAGGCACCCCAAAGTTTTAAAAATGATGTATTTCATACTATTTTTAGTATTAATTGACAAGTGAATAATTTTAAATGAAAATAAAATGATTCTTTTGTTACCATGTGTACCAAATGGATTTATAAATATTTAATAATTACCTATATTCCAGTTTTATCAATGAAAGAATGAAGACAATTTAGGGTGATTCGGACGAGTTCATCTTTGCTTCCTTGCCTTGTAAAATTTTGCAAAATAATAATAATAAAATAATCATTCTATTTTCATTTGGCAATAAATACTAAAGATAATATGAAATACATACTTTCTTTAAAAATAAACAGGGTTGGCCTAATAATTATGGCCGGTAGTATATATATATTGCAAATCTACAGGGTGCTATGGGTAAATTGTCGCTATTTGTCTTGTAAAATCTAATAAAGTAATAATAACAAAAGAACCATTCTATTTTTATTTGGCAATAAATACTAAAATAATATGAATACATAATTTCTATTAAAAAAAGTAGAGTGGCCTAATAATTATGTCTGGTAGTGTATATACATTCGATATTATATTATAGTTCGATGCTGCGGTAGACCTCACGCTATAGTCTAAACGGGAGGTAGACTTCACGCTATATTGAAGCAGCCCTCAAGCTATAGTCGGAACGGGAGATAGACTTCACTCTATTGAGGCAGACCTCACGCTAGAGTCGGAAAGGGAGATAGACTTCACGCTATATTGAGGCAGACCTCACGCTATAGTCGGAAAGGGAGATAGACTTCACGCTATATTGAAGCAGACCTCACGCTATAGTCAGAAGGGGAGATAGACTTCACGCTATATTGTGATAGACCTCACGCTATAGTAGCACGGAATACTGTTGTCATATCTGGTCTAGTGCGCCTGCTATACATTTAGAGATTCTTAACAAATCCAAAGAAGGATCTGCGATGTAATCAATATTGACCTGGCATCTCGACTTCAGTTACTTTCTTGTGTTTGTCTTTTCGAAATATATTTCTATTTCAACCGTTCTGATTCACTTTTTCTCCTGGTGCCACGACTGCATGTATTTAATCATGCTACTAGATTGACATCTAGGTCCCCACTTTATCGTTGAAATAGGTAAACGCAAATCCTCTTCTACTCTAACAGTTTCTTTTCTCGCGGTCCCCTCATGTAGAACAACCTCTTCCTTTACTTGTTACTTTTTTTGTCCTTTTCTTCAATTCCAATCCCCATTCGTAGTCATCTCATTAACTTTCACCCCCTGTAACGCCCTCGCGTCTTAGTAGCATTAACACCTTGTTTAGGGTGTAACGATTAAAATTTCAAATGATCAGTTCAAATAAGTAGCGTTACTTGGGAATAAGCTGTTAGATTAGAGAAACTTCATATCGATGAAATTTTTTTTTATGTGCCGTGCCCTTTCAGGACGTAAGTGATCATAGAATCTCACTCGCCCATATCTCTTGTCGCTCTTTTACTCTCTACGTCTTGTTAGTATTAAATTCTCCATACCCTCATTTATTATTACGTTTCCAAGAATTCTCAGCTGTCCCTTCCTGATGCTAACTATAAGATGTTTTTTCGTTTGCATCCTCCCCAACATCTTGTCTTTGTTCACAACCTCTGTCCATCATCCTCATCATCCTTCTGTAGAACCACATTTCTGTTGCTTCGAGCCTTTCCTTCATCTTTGAAAAGATCGTCTCATATTCGCTCCTATATCAGTCAGTTAAGTGCCATACGTGATACACGCTTTGGGCAATCATGTATCGAAAGAGACATAACTGACTGGGCAGAAGATTATCCCGCAGTAGGTATTCCGCAGTAGGTTGCAATTGATTTATGCGGTAGAATGGTTGCCAGCCAAGGCTACAGAACCCAATCTGTCTTATTATTTAACCAATAACTGGAGGTAAGAGACGGATAAATAAAAATACATCTACTATTCGTCCATGCATTGAATCAGTTAAGCGTCAGACGCGATCAGGTCTCAAAATCAGGTCATGGCTAACTGGGCAGCTTATCCCGCAGTAGGTTGCCATTACTTTCTGCGGTAGAGTGGTTGTTAGCCGAGGCTATAGAACCCAATCTGCCCTATTATTTAACCGATAACTGGAGGGAAGAGACGGATTAATATTTTTCCCAAGGGTATTTCTGCGGAAATGAATGCAAGGAATTCAACTCGATTCGATTTGTCGCTCTGAGTCCATATCTACTGCACTACAACGCACATATAACAGTATAGCACACATTTTTGTGTTTCCAATGAGATTTTCCTGTCTCTCAGCACTCTGGTTAGCATTTGAAATGCGTCCTTGGCCATGCCTATGCGTCAATGAGAAACTGGAAACCAAAAAAGACATTTATACTTACAATCCGAAAAAAACTGCTGAATAGTTTTGAAGCCAAAAACATTAACACCGAGACGATGATTCCTAAGATTTTAGACTTTTCTCAAGCTGATGGAAAGAGTTACTAAAATTTGAAAAAAAATAGCTGACTAGAAAAGCAATTTATGTATTAGACTGTGGCAACGTATCGTGATAACCCGCAGTGACATGAGTAGACTGAAAGCGAAATACTGTTGTCGTCTCGCAGAATTATTATCAGCGTCTGGAAAGCAATAAATGTCATCCATCTTTTAAGTCTTAACCTCAAAGGACATCATCTTGTGTCGAGGTTAGACGATTGCAAATAAATACTGTTCTTCATCACAATTTTGTAAAAGTCGATGTAATTTAGCCACAAATGACAGTGTCAATCAAAAGTCTTATGACATCCTATGTAGAGTTCCGTGTCTTCTCAGTTTTTCAGACGCATCGGGATATGGTAGACTTGTATAAACGAATGATAAAAAAAAATCGGTCATCATTGATCAAATCCATGAATGACAGTAGTGTTAAATATGATGGAGAGAAAGCATTTTAGGATTCAATTGTCACGTGATGGCTGAGAAAGTTGTCTAGTTTGACTTCTCAAATTCTTGTGTCTCTCTGCGCCCTTTTCGTTTTAACTGTACCAATACTTTCATGGCTTCTGATCAGATGAACTTAGCTCACTGGTGACCCCTATATATGAATTTACTCGAGCCACAAGATTAGCAACTAGGTGCCACTCTTTTATTGTGAAACCAATAAAATGTAAGCGCAAATTCTACTCCAACAGCTTCTTTTCTCGCACTTCCCGCCTGTGGAATTCACTTCCGTTTACTTACTTTATCGACAACTACAAATCTCCAAGAATTTAAATGTAAAGTCAATAGTCATCTCTTATCTTACTGACTTGCATCCTGTCTGAATGTCTGTCTGTCTCATGCTCCTTTCTCCGTCCACTTCATTCTCACCAGTATTCTCATCCTTCTCTTACTCACTTCCTCACACCACCTATAGCCTGAAACTCTTTCTTATAGCTTTCCTCTCACGTAACACCCTGCAAAACTGTGGTAGTAAAATGCCTTGCTAGGGGCGATATGGTTATAAAAAAAATTATACTATTACAATGTTGATATAAAGTTGGGGATCAATTACACATTACAATCAATATAGAAACTGATCCCTCACTTTATGGCCACATTCATCTTTCTTTCATGCTCTATTTTTCGTCCACTCCACTCTCATCAGCATTATCATCCTTCTCTTATCCACTTCCTGACACCTCCTATAACCTGTCACTCTTTCTCATAACTTTCCTCCTATGTAAACCTCTGCAAAACAGTGCTAGTAAAATGCCTTACTTGGGGCGATATGATTATAAAAAAACAAAAAAATCTGGAATCTATTCAATGATTGTTATTATTCCATGATAATGATGAATTCTTCTACACACCTTCAGGACGTAGAGGGAAAGAACAGAAATTATTCAAAAATTCCCTGCCTTCTTCTTCTTCTTCTTCTATGTGCCCTGTCCCTTCAGGACGTAGGCGATCATGGATCTCCACGTCTCTCTATCCCTTGTGGCTCTTAGTATGTTTGCTCCTGTTGCTCCTGGCAACCCCCGTTCCGTCATCCACCTGATCAGACTCTGCAGATATGTTATCCGCTGCCTTCCTCTGTCTCTCCTTCCTTCTATCTGTCCAGTCAGTATCAGGTTCTCCAGGCTCTCCTTCCTCATTGCGTGTCCCAGGAACTTCAGTTGTCTCTTCCTGATGCTCAGCATCAATTTCCTTTTTGTTGCCATTCTTTCTAACACTTCGTTGTTGCTTGTATGCTCAGTCCACGATATCCGTAGCACCCTTCTGTAGAACCACATTTCGGCCGCTTCCAGTTTTGTCCTCATTTTCGATGATATTGTCCAGCATTCACAGCCGTACTGAAGAACTGACATCACGTAGCAGTCTAGCACTCTTTTCTTCGTTTCTATTGAGATCTTCCTGTGTGTTAGTATTTTGCTCATCTTCTGGAACGCGTCCTTTGCCATGCCAATTCGCCTTCGGATCTCCGTGTCGCACTTTCCATCTCCTGTTAGAACACTTCCTAGGTACTTAAATTCTTGGACTTGTTTGATTCTGTTATCCCCCACCTGTATTTGGCATTTTGGGTTGTATCTTTTGCTGATGACCATGCACTCAGTTTTCTTAAAGTTTATTTGTAGTCCTTTCTTGTCACTCTCCACTGCTACCTTCTGTATGAGATCCTGCAGTTTCCCCTCCGTGTCCGCAATCAGCACCGTATCGTCCGCGTATCTTATGTTGTTCAGGTTGTGGCCTCCAATAATAAATCCTGGTGTGTCATCTAGGGGCCTCAAAATATTCTCGCTGTATAGGTTGAACAAATCCGGTGAAAAGACACATCCTTGTCTTACGCCTTTTTCTATCTTTGTGTATCTACTGAGGTCGTTACCTGTCCGTATGCAGGCCGTTTGCTGCCAGTAGAGATTCTTGATTATTCTTATATCTTTGCCGAAAATGTCGAGGTTGCCTAGCATTTCCATCAATTCTTTGTGTCGTATTTTGTCGAATGCTTTCGCGTAATCAATGAAGCATAGGTACAAGTCTTTCTTACGTGTCCTTAAAAAAGAACAAAAAAAAAACACCGTTTCATGAGCGTTCTTAAAAAAAAATAAAAAATAAACGGTAAAATCAGTTAATTGAAAATCGCTTAAAGACACCACTCGTGGTAGAAACCTAGGTTGCGTAATAACTTGTTTACAAATTATATATATATATATATATAAACACACACACACACACACACACACACACACACACATATATATATATATATATATATATATATATATATCCGAGTGAGTATAGAATGAGGAGAGAAAAAAGAAAGTTTTTTTCCGTCCAAAACTTTAATTTAAAACAGTGCTCGATATATGATGTATAGAACTGTGAATATTTATTATAAATTATGTTTTAGAACATGTACATAATTTCTTCTATATATGTCCTCTTCTCTACAATCATATGGCTGTTTCAGTGTTTGTAACCCAAACGCATCATCGGGAGAAAAAAAAGTTTGTGTTATAATGCTAACATATGGAACTGCAAGTCAAAAGCTTTCAGATTTTCCGTGCGAAGTTTAGTACCGATCATTATCAGGCAATGAACGATTGTTCAGATACGGGATCATATATTTGCACCGAAACCTAAAGGCTTTTGAGTTACAGTCCCATTTGTTATTATTACAACACGAATAATTACTATGTCCCTATAAATGTTCTACATCTGGTAAAAACGGGATTAAAGGAATACCTGGAAGACTTTTTTTGAATCAGTTTCGTGATCTTTTTTGTTGTCCTATTGGAACAGACCCTCTCCCCGCCTAGTAACAGGGCACTCATCGCAGGGAAATCTACTGCCTCGGAAAGAGATAAACCATCCTGAAAAAATATATCTTTGTTGCCAATATTCCATTTCAGTTTCGCTCCCGGCTGGCGAAAATTCATTTGTACGATCAAATTTACCCATTTTTGCGACATCAGAAGCCTGTGATTTGGTAACACAGTCTAATGTTTCTCTGGCCTAAGGGAGAAGCAGTAAACAAATCTCTGAAGATGTTAAACTTGCAGCGGACGGGGAAACTATGTGCGGAGTGTTCGCCGAGAGACAATTCGCCGACTAATAGTTCATCGACAGTCAATTCACAAACAGGACAATTGGTCGACGCTTTAATTCTCTTAAAGTTCATTCTCTTATACAGTATTTTTTTATAAAATGTCGGCGAACTGCCCAATTGTTGATGCATTCTAGTTTTCCGAAGGCGTTCTGCTAATTACTTAATCGATTTTTGTCAGTTTTGGGTTTCACAGTTTTCGTTGTTTGCACCTGCAGTAACTTTTATATTCTCTAGTTTTGTTAACAACCTCACTCAAATAAAAACTTTCTACCTTCTTATTTTGTTGGTCCTGGGTATGAAGGTAAAGTCCATCCGGTAGCAAGGCCTCTGCTTGAGAGGTTGTGAGAAGCATGGGACCACTTCTTAATTGCTATTGTTCTAAGGTCTACCCTGAACCGGAGTGGTAACACCTGTTAGAGTCCCAGCTATGGGCAAATAGTTCCCCCACAAAAAAAAAACAACCCCAAAAACTGGGGTCAAAACACTATGAAAGTATAAAAATACACTTTTATCGGTATACTAGCAGTATAGCCCGGGTGCAATGAAAGCTTTAAAACTAATCCATGGTCCTGGAGCTCAGACTCTGCCTAAAGAATATTTGTGTCAAGTTTGGTGAGTATTGGATATAAATTGTGGATTTGTATAAAGGACATACAGACAGATAAACATACACACACACACACACACAAACATCTTGCCTTTTGTATATATATAAATATTATCGATTTTCTGCAATATTGTAAGAACTGCAACCTTGAAACTTCTGAATATCGTTTCTCATGTCTTTTTCTATGAGTGTATCAAATTTGATTAAAATCGGACCACTCCTTCTATAACCTGATTTTTTCGATTATCAATTTTCGATATTTATCGGGGGGCACCTCGACACAAAACCTAGCTAAGAACACTCGCAGACGCTTATAGTACAACTGAGTAAATTTTTAAGAAAGTCGGTTCAACCGTTTCGGAGTCTATAGGTAACGGACACACACACACACACACACACACACACACACACACACACACACAGACAAACACACATACACACATACACACAAAGACAAAGTTCCATTTATAAATAAGTTTAGATTGTTTACCTTGGAGCAATCCTTCATGTGCTTTATTTATTTGCAAGAAATGAACATTTGCAGGAGACAAATGGCACCTCGAGAAGCACTCCACTAGTAAAAGCATAAACCGGAAGGCATAAATTACATGGGTGAATTAATTAATTTACTTAAGAGCAAACATTATGGCGGTCGACGTGATATCTTAATTACTTACATATCAGACGGTAAATTAAGTCCAAATCTTCATATATATATATATATATATATATATATATATATTGATTTGTTTAATACTTAGTTTTTAGTCATGACAGGGTTAGGCCAGTACACATTTGTATTAAAGAGTGTTCAATACATTTATATTGTAGAACTTTTGAATATTTTCCATTTTTAAACGATATTATGACTAAATGCATCCAAATAAAAAATACCTCTTAGCTTCATACAACCGTGGATGAAAACGTCATAATCCGTATTAATTTAAACATTGCGCGTTCATAAATTCCCTGCCACGTGAACGTTCAAATAAAACACCGTTCTTAAAAAGAAAAACGGTAAACGGTAAAAATAAGTTATTAAAAATCGCCTGAAGACACCACTCATGGTAGAAACCTTGGTAGCGAAACAACTAGTTTAAAAATGGAATATATATATATATATATATATATATATATATATATATATGTATATATATATGTGTGTGTGTGTGTGTGTATGTGTGTGTGTGTGTGTGTGTGTGTTTTATATTTTTTATATAACTTTAGTCCAAAAGGAAAAGCAGTAAGGTAAATCCCGAAAACCCGATCCTAATTAATATTAATTACATTAATATTAAAATTTATCAAGTTGGAGGGCTCACTGCAATTTATATTCAAATTAAAGAGCCAATTATAAAATAAAACAAAATTCCGCTGTTCAAATTTCTACGAGAAAATTCTCGCGTCCTCAGCAAACGAATTTTATTTCCAAAATCCAAATGACAATGAACAAAAATATTATACCGGAGTAAGTAAAAAAAAAAAATCATCACAGAAAATTAAAATTGGGTGACAAATCGAGTAATTCAAAATACCTATTATTATCATCCGTTTGGCACAAGGTTTTTGTAGGGGTTTTTCTCTTCCTTAGCAGATAATTTGGTTATTATTATTTCAAACTTTGGTTGGCAATTTCAAACTTTTTTCTGCAAAATCAATTCATCTCCGGTCGGAAGCTCAACGGTTGACGACAGGTTGCGGCGACTCAAACTGACTTCATCTCACTCCATACCGGGGACTGCCAGGATCTGTACGGTTGACGGCAAGAATCCAAGTTTACATTAGCCTCTAGAATATCATAATTAACCAATAATAATTCTACCAGTTTCTCTAAGTAGGGCCAGACTTGTTAATCAGGTAACTAGTAATTCAAGTACTAATGTTTGTACTTTGCGAAAATGTTCGTCAGCGTTTTTCTTCTTACTATTATCATCAGTTTGGCACAAGGTTTTTTGTCGGGGCTCTTCTCTTCCTCAGCAGATAACTTTGGTTATTATTATTTCAAACTTTGATTGGCAATTTCAACGGTTGGTGACAGCGTTGCGGCGACTCGTACTGACTTCGTCTCATTCCTTACCGGGATCCCACGAGAAGTATCTGTTGACGGCAGGCTGCGAGAACTCTACGATTGGCTCCCAACAGCGTGGCGACTAACTCCGTCTCGTTACAATTATATTGAATAAATTGCAGAGTCTGCTGCTACTAAGGTTAATTTACTATGGCGTGCTTGGCAGTTCTACCGCTAGAATCTATCTTGCACAGTCATAAATCTAGTATTCATCCATGCATCGAATATTGTCGCCACATCAAGTTTAGCGCACTAGCTTGTATCTAGAGATTCTTGAAAAAAAATGGAAATAAGAATCTGCAATATTATTGCTCATGACCTGAAACCTCGGCTTCAGTCACACTACAACCGCCTCAACGTGTCAAACATTTTCACGGTAAATGTTCTGATGAGCATTCTTACTTGGACATTACGAATTTAAGCGCAGTGCTAGATAGTTAGTTAGGTCTCGTAGTGTCGCTGTTAAAATTGCTACCTTCAGTTTTATGCTAACATGTTCTTCTCTCGCACTTCTTGCTTGCGGAAATCTTTTCCGGTTTCCGGCTTTCATATCAACTACGACCTTCAAAAATTTAAATGCAATGTCAATCGTCATTTGTCTTAATACTTATTCTTTAATTGTCCTTTCTGTTTCTTTCGCTCTCAGTAATCTCTTGTGAATTAGGGGCTTTATCACCTTGTTTGAGAATGAAATTATTAAAAAGCAGAAAGAATTGCTGAAACATAACTTTGCTATTCTGACTTTTGACGGTTACCTCTCAATCGTCGTCCTCAAGACTAAATAATGGTTCCACAATAGCAAAAAAACTCGATGAAAATCGCTATCATGGAGGTGAGGATTTGACATAGACATGGACTACATGATTCGTCGCTTCTAAAGTTGTGTCGACACTGTCCTCAAGATAGAACTAGGTTCTGTTGATTGTTTTTAAATAATTGAGTGATTCGTTTTTATGGCTTATCAACACTCTGTAGGTTATTTAAAGCCAGAAACATTTATAGATTGTAAGCTTTTTTAGATAATAATTTAGTGATACAAGATTTATTACTTGAACCCTTACCTTGAAAAGAAGAGATGGAATTATACCTAATCAGAATTAAACAAACACAGAAGAAATTATAATGTGGATATTTTAGATTGGAAGATTTTTATGAAGGATAAAATAATTTATTGAAAAAAGGCTTACTAATTAACCCTTAGCTAGGGGAAATTCATAGTTAATCAAAAGTTGATAAATAAAAAAGAAATTATAATGTGGACATCAAGTGGGCGATCAATTCTATTTTGCATTCAA
>JBBBDQ010000973.1:1792500-1995000 GCA_037127315.1 Ascarosepion bandense
TTTATATAATATATATAGATATATTTTTCTCTCCATGGCTATGTATAAATCAGTCAGTCACTTAAGTGCCACATGTGATACACCAGAAAACTAACGAAGAAAACCCAGAAGTTTTGGCACTAAACATCAATACCATTTATGACTACATACGTATATATATATATATATATATATATATGACTACATATATATATATGACTACATATATATATATGACTACATACGTATATATATATATATATATATATATATATATATATATATATATATACAAATGAATAAAAAAATAATTGAATAATTATAACGTTCGAAAAAATAATTTAAAATGTAAAAATATAAATAATAAATATTCAAATATTAAAGTAATAATTAATAATATATATATATATATATATATATATATATATATATATATATATATATATAGAAAAACAAGTTTTTTAATGAAAATTTCTTATGTTCATAACAAAGAGTAAAAAACTTCATAAATTAATTTCTTCCTTCCTCTTTAGTCTTTAAAAATTTTGTCAATAAAAACTGTTTTCATTCTGTTTGGAGTGTGTTTTCATCACAGTATGGTGATTTTTAGTGAATTCATAGTACTTCCATGAAATCGCTAAAACCTCAAGCAAAAGACTCATTTTAGAAAGCTATTTAAAAAAATAAAAATTTAAATCTAATTTTAAATTTCCCGGTTCACACTCCACCCACATCTATTGAACAGGTGAAGAGGCTCATCCCTTGTTTCCTGTTTAGGATGTAGTTTCCGGCTTTCTCTTTTCCAATCTTCTCACATTTTTTTTTCAATTGGAGTAGATAGATCTATCTATCGCCCGGTTCACACTCCACCCACGTCTATTGAACAGGTGAAGAGGCTCATCCCTTGTTCCCTGTTTAGGATGCGGTTTCCTACTTTCTCTTTTCCAATCTTCTCATTTTGTTTTTTTTTTTTTCAATTGGAGTAGATAGATCTATCTATCGCCCGATTCACACTCCACCCACGTCTATTGAACAAGTTAAGATGCTTGTCCCTTGTTCTCTGTTTAGGATGTGGTTTCCGGCTTTCTCTTTTTGGATCTTTTCACTATTACGTAGCCCTCTGCACATCAGTGGCGTTACCGCCTTGCTCGGGGTGATACGATTATATATATATATATATATATATATATATATATATATATATATATATATATAGTGTTTAATTATGATAATGTTTAGCGCCAAGTTTCTGGCTTTTTCAGTGGTTTTACTGATAAAATGTGTTTTATCCAGTAGTTTTTATTTTCTATCGTAAAGTGCTTGATATATGGGTGGATATAGAACGTTGATAGATACAAAGATTTTGTCTCTTTAAATGAACAGATTCTTGCCTACCTCGAAGTTTTGTGAGGTCCCCCTTAGGATGGTCTGACTGGCAACTGACGTGAAGAACATAACAGTCCACTAACGAAAGTTCGAAATCGAAGACATTGACATCAAAGCAAAAGGCTATTATAATAAATATTGAATTTATTTTGTAACAAGTATTTTTTCTTGTTAAAGCATTTGTTGAGTAAATCAAATCAAATTACTTTAATTAAATTGTATATTTTCTGTCAATATGCCTCATGAAAGATAAAATAGTTCTTGTTCTAATACATGTGCACAGTACTATATATATATATATATATATATATGTGTGTGTGTGTGTGTGTGTGTGTTTGTGTATGTGTGTTATATATATATATATATACATATATGTGTGTGTGTGTGTGTGTGTGTGTGTATTTCCATAAAGTCCGTGTGCACTTTATATATCTTTATTTGTATTTGTGATAGAAATAATCTGTAAAGTTGAAAGTGTTTCAACAAGATGGAGTTCATTGTCACTGCGTGTTAGACAGTTTCTAAATCAGGAATTTCCTCACAGATGGATCGGAAGGGGTGGACCATCTTATTGGCCTCCACGTTCGCCAGATTTGACTCCATTAGATTTTTATTGGCGGGGGACATGAGAAAACAATTGTGTATGCAACCAAACATTAGAAGATTTGATAGCTAATGTGATTTCAGGCATTAGTGTAAATCAGTTGGCAAATGTTTTCCGTGAAATGCAAAGTCGTATTACCCTTTGTATTGCTAATGATGGGGAACATGTGGAAACTTAAATAAAATTTAAACAAAACCTTAAAAAATATAGATCTACTTCTTTCTAATCCAGTTTACAAATTATTCCTATCGTACTATTTGCTATGGGTAAATTGTCGCAATTATTTTATTATTTCAAAGCAAAAGGCTATTATACTAAATATTGAATTTATTTTGTAACAAGTATTTTTTTCTTGTTAAAGCATTTGTTGAGTAAATCAAATCAAATTACTTCAATTAAATTGTTTATTTTCTGTCAATATGCCTCATAAAAGATAAAATAGTACTTTTCCTAATACTTTTACGCAGTACTGTATATATTTTTATGTATTTACACATACATGTATAAAAGGTGCGATGAGCAAAATTTATATTTGTGCTTCTGCGCATCCGTATTATTTGTTTTAGAGTTTGTCTTCTTCTTTTTCTATCTGCCCTGTCCTTTCAGGACGTAGGCGACCATGTCTTTCCGTGTCTCTCTGTTCTCTTTCTCTGGTGGCTCTTAGCACGCTTTCTCCTGTTACACCATGCAACCCCCGTCATCCACTAGCTCAAGCCCATAAATCTAGAATATAAATGTATAGAAACTAGCATGACCACAAAATGAGGGATCAGTTCATATATTGATTATAATATAGAATTGATCCCCCATTTTATACCCACATTACATAATTTTTTATTAACAGTTGACAAATATATTGTTATTCAATGTGCCCTGTTCTTTCAGGACGTAGGCGATCATGGCTTTCCACGTCTCCCTATCCCTGGTGGATCTAAGCACGCCTTCTCATGTTACACCATGCAACCCTCGTACCATCATCCAATTGATTAGGTCCTTCAAATATGTTATCCGATGCTTTCTCTTGTCTCTTTTTCGCTCTATCTGGCCTGTTAGCATCTGGTTCTCCAAGCCCTCTTTCCTCATTGCATGTCCCAGGAACTTTAGCTGTCACTTCCTGATGCTCAGTATTAATTTCCTTTTCGTTTCCACCATTTCTTCCAAAACCTCATCATTGCTCATATGCTCGATTCATGATATTCGCAGCAACTGCACAGTATAACAGGCTTATCTGGGTACCGACTGAGAAAAAGTATCCCATGACGTAATTCGCGGAAATGAAATTTGGAAACGACATGCTATACTGCTTGATATACGCATCGGAAACTCTTTTGGGTGTCAATCCGAGGACAGTGCAGAGGGTTAAGAAAGAGTTGGATGAGTCTAATAGGGATTACGAAGTGACTGCTCGTTATTGTGACGTCATGCCTGTTAGAGCTTTTGCGTACCCCTGTATACTAGTGAGCCAGCCTTGAAAAAAATCATTTTATAGTTCACCAATCAGAAGGCTCAAAATATTCAATGCAACGTGTATAAAAGTCTACCATATTTTCCCGAGTATTAGGGATATAGCCCGATTCAGTAGAGTGTCTGACTCGTGAATGTTAATCTTTGACGTTGTTTCATTGAACAGATTACGTACTGCGCTGTGCCCTATATCCATGAACTATGGTGGACATGGTCAACAATGCCTCTATTCATCTTCCGATACACTGACATTCAACATTAATTTTCTAATTCAACACCGAGGCCAACATGAAGTGTTTTGAGGCGGTAGTGCTGTCTTGGGTCAAGAGGGTAGAAGACTCTGCTGGAAGACTCTAGGTTTGGTAACAGGACACTACACCATGCTACTCAAGAAGGAGAACCCAGTCATTACTATCGGAAAATTTCTGAGACAACATCACCCCTTACATCTAACTCCCTAGACTGCAGCCTCCTTGATTATTATGTGCGAACGAGTGACCATGAAAACTAATTGCATGACCAACAATAAAATGCAGGTAATAATTATAACAGGATTCACCAATTTATAAATATATATATATATATATATATATATATATGGAGAGAGAGAGAGAGAGAGAGAGAGAGAGAGAGAGAGAGAATGAGTTTATAAAGGAAAACACGACATGACATATTAGTTATAAAATATAGTTCATTTCAATGAGCTTAAATAGCTCATATCATCAGACCCTTTTACGATGAGATGAGCTGTTTAAGCTCATTGAAATGAACTCTAATTTATAACTAATATGTCGTGTTGAGGTTTCCTTTATAAACTTCATATCGCTCTGGTTAATACCTATCGAGCTCTCTATATGGATGTACCTATTAATAATTTATATTAAGGAAATCTTGTTGGATTATGTGCGTTGTGGCGCAGTGGATATCGGCTCGGAACGAGAAATCGGGGAGCTGAGTTCGAATTCCAGTTAAATTCCTTGCATTCACTTACGCGCAAATACCCTTGGGAAAGGTATTAATCCGTCTCTTCCCGCCAGTTATGGGTTAAATAATAGGACAGATTGGGTTCTATAGCCTTGGTCGGCAACCAGTCTACCGCAGAAAGCAATGGCAACCTACTGCGGGATAATCTTCTGCCCAGTCAATCATGTCTCGAAAGAGACATGATCGCCCAAGCGTGTATCGCGCATGGCACTTAACTGACTGACTGACTGTTGGATTATCCTCACTGTTTACGGACTAACAACTATATATATATATAAGCGAATACTAAAGTCAACACTCAGGGTCAACAGACTGTTTCATGTAAAGCGTGTATCAGTCTGTCGCCTCTGAGTGTTGATTTCAATGTTCTCTCTTTTATATTTACATACGCTCTATCTCTTGTATTGAGCACTTTATACTATAAATAGAGCACACCTTAAACTGTATTTATTCATTTATACATACATACATATATATATATATATATATATATATATATATATATAAACATACACGCATATAAATATATATATATATGTATATATATGTGTGTGTGTGTGTGTGTGTGCGTGTGTCTGTGTCTGTGTCTGTGTTTGTGTGTGGATATACACTGATATAAATAACACACATATATTTGTCGACATATATATATATTTAGATGCATATATACATTTACATATATTTTCATAGGGAAATTAAATATCCACATATAACTTGCACAAACACATACATATTTCGCTATATATATATAAACGTACACATAGATATACATGTATATATCTATATGTGTTCACACACACACATATATATATAGATAATATAAACATTCGTTATACATATCAACATAAAATATATATATATATGTGTGTGTGTGTGTGTGTATTTAGAGAAATATATTTAGAGAAATATAGGGAAATATATTTAATGTGTTTATATATATATATATATATATATATATATATATATACTTTCTTCAGGATAAAAACGACTTGATTTGATTTAATTTTCCACTATGTTAATTCTCAATCCAGCCAATTAACTCTGCAGTCGAAAGAAAAAGGCGGAAGTTGGCTTTCCCTGTAGCGAGAAGCGGAAGTTCGTCGAAAATTTCATGCAACCTGCTTTCGAAAATATTATCCGTCAAAATAAAAAAAAATAACAAAGAACAGATTCGTGTAAAGAAAAAAATCTAAATGCTGTTGGCTTCTTCAGCATCCAGTATTAACCTTTGACAGATAAAAAAAAAATTTCAAAGGCTACCAATATATTGCAACTAAAAATAAATTAAATAAAGGAAAAAATAAAGAAACAAGTAATGACAAGGTATTAAAAGTTCCTACTAAACGAAAAAAAAGTTCCTACTAAACGAAAAAAAAGTTCCTACTAAACGAAAAAAAATTTTTTAAATATTTTGTTAAGATGATTTGGCCGGTATTTATGCCAGTTTGTATATCCCGATTGTATATGTATTTGTTTTTTTTTTTTAAGATATCATCGAATTTTTTCTAAATGTTGAATTTCCGTTTAGTTAGTACATTTAATCTCCATTATTCACATAGAAGATTTAATTGTTTATTGATTCTTGACCACTGATTATTTCTTTCTTTTTCCTTGTCAAGATATTTCTATCATAAAATAATTATTAATCAACTGTTTTATTATGATTTATAATAACCTTGTATTAATAATTTTTTTGGTTACTGAACACTAACAACATTATTAGACCCAATTTTTAATCTATCCCGAGAATAAAATAATTAACTAAGCATTTGCGTTATAAAATAGCACTTTTCTGTCACTAACAATTCTTTTAATTCTTATCTAATGACAATTCATTTTTACATGATAATTTATATATTTCTGTCATGAAACAATTAGAAATCCGTTTTTATTTTACATTTGATAGAATTGTTGTGTCAGCTACACTAGCATTAATTACTGATCAAAGAAAATTCATTATTTCCCCTATTTTCTGTTAAAAAAACCTTAAAAACTATTATTTTCTCATATAAAATCAGATAAAAATTGCAGTTTTAAACTAAGGTATTATATATATATATATATATATATATATATATATATATATATATATATAATTCAGATACTTTAATCCAAGTGAAAACAGCAGAAAGGTAAATTCCAAAAACCCGATCCTAATTAATATTAAAAATTTTATTTTAATATTAAAAAATGATACAGGAAGAGAGCTCCATGTAATAAAATATTACAGAGCAAATATAAATTAAAAAAGGATTAATTTAAGGATGTTGAATGACCATTTCGATGTGATCACATCGAAATGGTCATTCAACATCATTAAATTAATCCTTTTTTAACAGATATATATATATATGCTCTCACCCCCTGATTGAGCATTCTGGATGAATGCTAGACTTTAAAAAAGAGTAGTTACTCTGGCATCTACGCATCGTTCATTCAGCAAAGAATCAGAACACTCTCAGCTATTGGGCGTGTATAATGATAATATACACGCTAAAAAGTCTGCTTCACTCAAACCGAGCGCCCGTAGCTCAGAGGTAGAATCGCCGACTGACGGTCGGGTTTCAATCCTGAGTAAAAAGCAACCGGCTGTCTAACCGTACTGATGAGTTGTGATATAGCGAAACTTCTTTATGTGGGTGACTATATATATATTATTTTTGCACGATATTTAAAGCCAAGAATTAACTTTACTCAACAAATGTGGCAAAATGTGGCAAAATGGCGAATCTTAATGATTTTTCTGAACGCAACCAAAAAATCGATTACAATCAATATAATTTTTTTTTCTGAAATACACCAGAATATTTTGTTTACTAGAAATAGTAAATTTAATTATTTAGCCTGCAATTAAAGCTAAAATAAAGCTTCCAGAAAGTTTTATTATTTAAAAAAATAATTTTAAACTTTAACAAAAATTAGTGGAGTTTTGGCTTGTTGTCTTATAGACGCTCCCACCAAATGGTTTGTTGTAATGGTTTCTTTCATTATAAAAAGAAATTCGGTTTCGTCTTTGATAATTAAAAAAAAAAAATCAGTTGTTGGTGTAAGGATGAATTATAACGTTAACCATATTGCTGAATTGAAGTGTACTTTGTGCTCTTGTGATAGGAATGTCAAGCAGTAGGCATGTTGTTTTTGATTTTCTGGCGTAGTGAATTGCATGATGGTGCTCTTTCTCTCAGAGACTCGATTCAACTGACTCTACTATACTGTGCCGCCGACAAAATAAGAAACCATCGACACTCATGATCGAAATTTAAAAAAAAAATGAAATAGCGACAATTATTCATCGCGCCGTGTATACACGAAATCGTTATAAAAACAGAATCACTTAATGAAAACATGCTCCAAATGTAATGAAAACCTAGTTTTATCGTCAAAATCTTTATGTTGTTATTATTAACAAGAAATATCAAAGTATCTTTTGTATTTTTTTACTCTTTATTAGAAGATTTGAAATTTTGATTAAAAATCTTGTTTTCATGCGTCAACTGATCTACTATATTTTAGCATAGAAAATTTTGGCGCATTGTTTGCAGCAACTCACATTAGTTTAGATATTTTTGCAAAAATCAAATAATTGTCAGATATTAAGAAAAATTTCAGGACGTATTTACAAATAAATTAAATTCGTTTGGAAATTGCTTTTATTGGAAAGTCTTAGTAAAACGATTTTTACATGTGTTTCAAAACCTTACTTAATTTTATGAAAACATGAGAAATTAACCGTGTTAATTTTAGTAATAATTTTTGTTAAAAGCAGAATTCTTTGGAGAACTTAAATCCTTGATTTGTTTTTGTAAAATCGGACTCTGTTTTACCGAAAATCTGATCTGAACCGGAAAGTAATAAACGGAACAAAACTAAGACATTATTTAATTAGACAGTATTATAATTGCATTTATGAATAATGTATACTATACCGGATGTGCGTTGTGGTACAGTGGATATCGACTCGGAACGAGAAATCGGGGAGCCGAGTTCAAATTCAAGTTGAATTCATTGCATCCACTTACGCGCAAATACCCTTGGGAATGGTATTAATCTGTCTCTTCTTTCCAGTTATGGATTAAATAACAGGACATATTGGGTTCTATAGCATTTGCTGGCAACCAATCTACCGCAGAAAGCAATGGCAACCTACTGCGGGATAATCTTCTGCCTGGCCAGTCATGTCTCTTACGAGACATGATCGCCCAAGCATTTACAACGTATGGCACTTAACTGACTGAATAATAGTTGGAATCATGATTAAAGCTTCTACTGGTCATAAAGTGGGGGATTGGTTTTCTATTGTTATGAAGTAATAAACTGATCCCCCAGTAATTACTACGTAATAATATAATACATCTCTTTCCTCTCTAGCTATGAGTCAAATGAAAGGACAGATTGGGCTCTATAGTCTTGGTCGGCAACCAGTCTACCGCAGAAAGCAATGGCAACCTACTGCGGGATAATCTTCTGCCTAGTCAGACATGTCTCTTTCGAGACATGATCGTTGTAAGTGTTTACAACGTATTGCACTTAACTGACTCACTGATACTAAGAGAAATATTATAATACGAAAAAAATTCGATGATAAATGAATTTTTTCAGGATTTATTTTCATTTTTTTTCCAAATTTTAAGTCGAACAATGTATAATATTTTAAAATCTTTCAAAAGTAAGTTTCAATGGTACAACCCTAAGGAAAGATTGTCATTAAGTAAAACTATATTTACTATTCAGCGGACCTGAAGGAGACTACCACCATCTTTAAATTTGTTGTTTTTCTTTTTTTCTTTTTAAATTTTTTCAGTGCAATCTTATCGATTACACCCTAAACTTAACGATTGACAAAAAAATTTGGAAAACTTTCAATATTTAAACAATTTAATGGGGGATCAGTTTTTCAGACAACGTTATAGTAAATCGATCCTCCATTTTGGAACCACTTACCGATACGACATTACCACCACCAGTAAATTTGATGGTTATCAATTTTTTAAAAATTTTTTACAGTGCAATCTTCTCGATTAACCCCTAAACTTTCCGCGAGTGGTCTAAAATGAAGGATCAATTTACTATGACGTTGTATGAGAAACTGAGCACCTCCCTCCAATTGTTTAAATATTGAAATTTTTCCAATTTTTTAAATGATAATCGGAAACTTTATGTAATAACCGATAAGACTGCGCTGAAAAAAGTAAAAAAGAAAAAATGGAAAACAACAAATTTAAAGGTGGTAGTCTTCTTCAGGTACTATTATTCATATAACGTAAAACTTATTACAATCCCAATTGTTTTTAAAAGGATATTTTGATTTTGTAGATGTAAAAACGTGTCGAATTTTATAAATACGGTCGCCCATACACGACACTATCAGAAAATAAGAGTAAATTTAGAGCCAACATTGTCTAAAATTCAAATATCTATCGCCCGGTTCACACTCCACCCACGTCTATTGAACAGGTTAAGAGGCTCATCCCTTGTTTTCTGTTTAGGATGTCGTTTCCGGCTTTCTCTTTTCCAATCTTTTCCCTATTACGTAGCTCCCTGCACATCAGTGGCGTTACCGCCTTGCTCGGGGTGATACGATTAAAAAAAAAATATTAGATTACGGAGAATATTTTCTTAATTTTTTAAGACTACCTGCGACTTTAAAAGACTTTCGCTTTATATTATCCAATTAATTTTTATGGTTAAGCCCTCGTTAAACAATATGAGATAACAATATGAGATAACAATAGATAACAATATGAGATAACAATATGAGATAACAATAGATAACAATATGAGATAACAATATGAGATAACAATATGAGATAACAATCTGTCATCGAACTGTCTCGGAGTTGTTAAAAACACCTTCGTGAGAGATTTTTAAAGTGTTAACATAAATAAACAATTAACCGTGAGGTTAAAAAAATGCATTTCTGTGATATTTTGAATTTAAAGTAAATAATATTTGTTTAAAATCAGATTAATTATACTTTATATCAGTTAATATTTAATATTTAATAGTTAATATTTACATCAGTTAATATTTCTCAAATAAAGTTTCAGAAAAGTACATCTTATTTTTGAAATATATTTTAATGAAGAGATTTACATTTTTTTTAACGATTTGCTAAAAATGGCGCTGAAATTGAAAAATTAAAAAAATTAAAAAATAACCAAATTATTCCAGTTAATTTGAATTAATTTTGAAATACAGTATAGTATTTTGTTTATTAGAAATATTAAGTTTGATTTTGCAGCATAGAGGGCTGGTTAATGTTTCTTTGATTCGGTCTTGTGTCAGACTTAACCGAACTCCCTACAGCTTACAAGTTTTCTGCAGAGTTATAATCATCAGATGGTTTTTCATCATCAGAAGATTGGTTGTCGGCTGGTTAGAATATGTGGAATTGTGGGGAATAGTGTAGAAGAGTGGAATAATAAAATATACATTTTGAATGTAAAAATAGAAGTTTATTAAAAGGAGGAATAACAGAAGTTGTAGAAGTTAATGTTCAATTAGAAACATTATTAAGAAATTATGGGTAGAGTTCGTGTTCAATGATAAAGTTGAGTTAACGGTATCGAGAGTTCGTACAAAATGTTTGTATTAGTAATTGTTGAAAGAAATAAGAAGAAAGAGAAAGAGATCAAGGTGCGACCTGACCTTATCTCCGGGTCGATTTGAAGTTGGTTACATTTTAGTTCTTTTGTCTCTCGGCTCCCATCTGTCTCTCTTGACTGACGCCGAGGTCATTTATATAGTCCTTTTGAATTTAGCACTGGATCGCCAAATCCTTACAAGTCTTACAGGTCGCTTAAATTTGGTCAAAAATCAGTTTATATATTATTATAAAATAGAATCGATCCCCCATTTTATACCCACATTATAATTTCTCATAAGCAGTTGGCATATATATTCTTTTTCTATGTTCCCTGTCCTTTCAGGATGTAGGCAATCACGACTTTCCACGTCTTGTTATCCTTGGTGGATCTTAGCACGCTTTCTCCTGTAACATCTCGCAACCCCCGTTCTGTCATCCACCTACTCAGGCCCTTCAAATATGTTATCCGCTGCTTTCCCCTGTCTCTTTTCCCCTCTATCTGGCCTGTTAGTAACAGGCTCTCCAAGCCCTCCTTCCTCATTGCATGTCCCAGGAACTTTAGCTGTTTCTTCCTGATGCTCAGTATTAATTTCCTTTTCGTTTCTATCCTTTCCAAAACTTTCCATGCTCGGTCCATGATATCCGCAGCATCCTTCTGTAGAACCACATTTCAGCTGCTTCAAGTTTGTCCTTCATCTTTGCTGATATTGTCCAGCATTCACAGTCATATTGAGGAATTGATATCATATAACAATCCAGTACTCTCTTCTTTGTTTCTAGTGAAATTGTCCTGTTTCTTAATACTCTTCTCAGCTGCTGGAATGCATCTTTGTGCTTTTGGAACTCAGGAATATAAATGTATAGAAATTGATGTGGTCACAAAGTGAGGGGTCAGTTTATATATTGATTGTAATGCGGAAATGATCCCCCACTTTTTATCCAGTATGCTTCTGTAGAACCACATTTCAGTTGTTTCAAGTTTGTCCTTCATCTTTGATGGTATTGTCCAGCATTCACTGCCATATTGAAGGACAGACATCACGTAGCAATCCAGTACTCTCTTCCTAGTTGTCCTGTTTCTTAATACTTTACTCAACTGCTGGAATGCTTCTTTCGTCATGCCAATTCGCCTTCGGATCTCGGTATCGCACTTTCTATCTACTGTTAGGACATTTACTAGGTATTTAAATTTCTGTACATGCTTGATTTTAGAGTCCCTCTCCTGTAATTGGCATTTTGGGCTGCCCTTTTTGCTGATGACCATGTATTCGGTTTTTTGCAGTTTATTTGTAGACTTTTCTTGTTACTCTCTTCAGCTACCTTCTGTAGGAGGTCTTGTCATTTTTTTCTGTCTGCTATCAGCACTGTATCATCTGCGTATCAACAAAATTATAAGCAGCTTTTAAAATTTAACTTTTTTTGATAATATCCAAATAGATATAAAAATATTTTAAATGACGACAATTATTTGCTTTTTATAATCATTTTTATGTATATTTTACTGCGAGATATATACTGATATTTGAGAAACGTAGGGTACGAAATGGCTTCTAGATAGAAAATAATGTTTTATGTCTTTCATGGTGGAGTGATTCCAAAACGATGTAAATAGCCGAAAGTCTAGAAAATCATGGCGATTTGAAAGACAAACAGAGCAATATGTTCGAGTTTTCCTTAAATCCTTCTTAAAAATCTAACGACTATTTCTGTACAACTCTACCTACCATCAGAATGGAGGCACTGCGCCTCCTTGGTCTTTCTCTCTTAAATGACCTCAAATGGAATGACTACATTGAATCTATAACTGCATTTACTGCTAGGAAAGTTGGTTCACTTTGTCGGGATAGGAAGTCTATCTAGTCAGAATCAGGTTACCCAACTCCATGGGCTTGAGTGAGGCGTGGTGTTAACAAACTGGTAGGATGAAAAATAAAACCTACAAAAAGGTGTAAGAATTCTCAATGAGTCAACCGCCAGTTAACTAGAGGCGGTGTCTCGATAAATCACCGTGGAAAAACTACACTACTATTATTCCAAAAAAAAAAAAAAAAACAATCATGAAAAAGAAAATTGAAGCAATAGAAATTGGCTTGTACAGAAATATTCTTACAATACCATAATATATATTTCGAAAACTATTGGCCACAAATATATACAGAATGATTTCTTGGCTTTAATTTTATTTTCCTAATCGGTGTTTTCCATTCCAATTTCTTATTTAGTTTTACATTTTTGAAAAATATTAAGTTCTCGTAGAGACTTGTTTCATACGAATATGATGAATATGTCTGAATTCGGTGAATGAAGAAAGAAGTCGATGAAAAATAGAAGCGATTTGTTTTATAAATTGTTCTTTCCAATATTCACAGATTCTGAAAGAACAATTTCACGGATCGTCGAGAAGGATCAAATTTTATTTATTTGAGCATCATGTACGCTGAAGGGATATAAAGATCGTTTTTGTCAAGGAGATTTATTGAAAAAATTTTTTATTCTTTGGTGAACTTTGTTACTAGCCAGACACACGAACGTCTAGCAAATATCTAGAAACAAAATACTACAAAATATTCAGGCATTATACATATTCGTCGTACTCTTCAAACGCAATAAAAAATGCTTCATTTGCTGAAAATCCTAGCACAATATTACAGTCATAATTTAAATATAGGTGTATATTCGGAAAGTAATGTCTCATTTTTTTATAGGTAACACAAATTGTTCAAGTAAAAAGAAATTTCAATTTAATTTTCCAGAATCTAATCAATAGATCGTATGTACCTGTCACGTAAATGAAACTGGCGAGTTGAGATCGAAATCTGGCCTAGTTTGTTCCATTCACTTCTGCTTCGATGCCCTTGGGAAATGCAAAAAAATCATCTCCTCACTAACACCCTGAACTTTAATAACTTCTTGCACCTTAGGGGCTTTATTGCCTTGCTTGCGGAGATATTATTAACAAAAGTCTAGACATGGATTTTTAAAACTGTATTGTGCATATTTAATGTGTTAATGAACTAGTGGAACAAGGAAGAACCTTTTTTATTTCATTTAAATTTAAGTGAGTTATATTTTATAACCTAAGCAAAAGCATTTAATAAGGTACACAGATATATTTGAACTCCTAGAAAAACGCGATCTACTTAAAAAGCATGTTAGGATGATCCAGAAATTATACTGAATACAAAGGGTTGTAAAACAAAGTGGGTTCTTCTCTCCAGATATGTAAATCCCAACAGCCAAGATATCCGAATGGAGCCGGAGATTTGTTTTGATTTCCATTTTATTGTCTTTATAGCTGCTTAGCAATTTAGTAAGCGCATCTTACATCTGCAATAAGGCCGAAAGTATCAAGGCACCCAAAGAGGATAGACATCACTCCTCAATCGTAACTGATCTAGCGAGACACGCTTGATAACCATTACATTACATCGAAGTGCCTAATAGTTGCTGAGTGGCTTACTAAGAGAAGCTTCGATGGTGCACAAGGCTGAAAGTATGGAGCATTCAGTGAGGATCGAACTCACTGCTGAGTTTAAGTGATCTAACGAGACGTGCTTGTTAGCCATTACACCTCATCGAAGTGCCCGATAGTTGCTTAGTGACTTACTAAGAGAAGCTTCGATGGTGCACAAGGCTGAGAGTCTTGAGCATTCAGTGAAAATCGAACTCACTGCTGAATTTAATTGAGCTAACGAGACGTGCTTGTTAACCATTACACGAAATGTCCGGTAGTTGCTTAGTACACATAACCCTCCATTAATACTACAGGGCGTTGTGACTGTATCAGCGTTAAGAGTGTTTTAAAACATGGTCATTTACAATATATCACTTTGTTTTAGGTCTTCTCTTATCTATATTTTAGCGTTCTCTTTGATTTTTTCAGTCTATAAATATATTTTTGCTGCTTAAAGAACCTCTTCCGTGATGTTGCCTTCATTGCCGATTTCGGGTTTTTAAACATCATATCGGCCCCGGCAGTAACCCCGATTTTCGGTTCAGAAGTACCAAGTTGGCTTATTCCTTGTTTGCCGGAGGCAATTTTATTTTCCATCTGGATTCCATACCCAGATTCTGGGAAACTGTAGCTTGGAGAGACTGGACTCTGTTAGGTGATTCCTGTTCCGGCTTCTTCCCCGTTTTACCAGGTTTTGAGCCTGTACGTTGCTCTTGTTTTCACCTATCAAGACATTTCATCCGGTCCTGATGGATTTTCAAGTCTCGTATCTTTTTACACTTCTACCCGTAAATGCATTTATTCGTTGGTGATTGGTCGTTTCCGTTCGTTACCATTAATTCCGTCCTATTTTGGATCTCTTCCACCCCCCCACACACTCTCGGGATCCACTGGGGGTATATTCCTCCGCTTTCTTCTGTAGCACTTTATGGGTTACTCTTTACAGAGCAGGCAATTCGAGTAGCTAAGTCTCTACAAATGTAAAATATTCCAAAGTTCTACAATATAATTGTATTGAACACTTTTTAATACAAATGTGCACTGGTCTAATCTTATTATGATCAGAAACTAAGTAAGCAATGAATGAATGAATGAATGAATGAATCAATATATATATATATATATATATATATATATATATATATATATATATATTAACATGCCTAATAATATTCAGTTTTAAACGTTCCTATCTATTATCATGTGCTGTACCTTCAAATATATATATATATATATATATATATATATATATATGTGTGTGTGTGTGTGTGTGTGAGTACGTATGTACATATGTTTTAGTTCAGGCATAAAGCCAAGGTCCAATGATGAAAAAGCATTTATTCTGAGCAAATGATATTTATTTTGTGCAGTAATATTCTTCTTTGTCAATGCACCCAATTCAGTTCATAACTCTATAAATATTCATCACGCCCCGATAGATGTCGCCAAATGCATTTGTGTCCGCTTGGAAGAATTCTGAGAAACACCCCTGCTTCGCACGCCTTTTCATATCGGCGTTTTTGAAATCACAACTAATATTATTCTCTCTTTTCTTGACACCAAAAGTCGATTCACAAATCAACGAACAAAATATTAGATAAGGAGTCAGCACTTTCAGAGCAACCCTCATATATATCATATATCTCATATACCACAATATCTCTCCCTCCTCTCTCTCTCTACTGATATCTTCTCACGAGTGGATAGAATGATTGCTGACGGGTCTGTTAACAAAACAGCGTGCTGAAGATAACATCTATCAGTTAAATGTCAAACTTATCTTTTGCCTTTTTTCCCCTCTCTCTCCATTTTTCCTCCCTTCTTTCCTGTTTCCATTTCCCCAACTTCCGTTCTTGTGACACGCTTAATTTTTTTGATTTCTTAACACAGATATAATCTTAAAGTCCTTTTCAATAATCAAGTCTTGAATCCTTTTCGCCGTCTCTCTTTTTACCCTTCTTCCGTCAACAGCCACCTTCTAACATAAACTACTCTCTCTTCTAACTCCCCCTCCCATTGTTCTTTCTTATTTCTTTTATTTTTCCTTCTTTTGAAGTGAACTTCCGTTTTGAAGTGAACTTCCGTTGTATGAATTTCTTTTTGAATGAATTTCTAGTGTATGAATTTTGTCTTGAATTTGCATAATAGAGATTTTGTCGCTGACGATGTGAGGATTACTCGCTGAAATGATTATACGACACATATGTACTTTTCGAAATTTTATTTGAAAATAAACATATATGTTATTTACATCTACATGGAGCATTAATAAGAGCAATATTAATAGGATGTTTTTGTTTGGACAGTTTAGCCTAAATAAATATAGAGAGAGAAAAAGAGAGAAGAAAGACATGGAGAGTTAGAAGGGGAGAGGGATAATGAGAGAGAGAAAGATATAGAAAGAGGAATAGATAAAAAGAGAGTTAAAGAGAGAAAAACAGAGAAAGAGAGAGGAATATATTCGTGAACGCAGAAGCTTTCTCTGTGGGGACAAATTTCTAGAAACTGATTTTCATTTTTTTTTTTATAACAAAACCGTCTCTAATGATTACAGTAAAAAAAAAGCTGTTCGGGGGATACCGACAAAAGGGTAAGAGATGGATGGGGTCTAGGGAGAGGAAATGGATTTATGGAGACGGATCGGATTTTATGAGGGAGAAGATGGTAACTGACGTTACATTTAACCCTCTAGGGCCATTCGTATCATATTGGATACAGTATTTCCCTATAAGGAAACATTTGGTATTTCCCTATAAGGAAACATTTGGTATTCATTGACTGAGCAGTCAGTACTGCTTTCATTTGAAATTTATAAAATATTTCTCTTAAAAAATTTTTCAGGAAAATATTTCTTTCAAGGCTTGTTTTCATACTGTATCAAATATGATACGAATGGCCCTAGAGGGTTAAATTTTTAGAGGTTGTAGCTATCAGAAAAACAAGCAACCAGAAAGGACTTCCACAGACACGAAGTGCGAGGAAAGAAACTGTTAGAGTAGAAGTTGCTGTCATATTTGACTATATTGATAGTAAATGAGTGGGACTTAGATGACAATCTAGTAGTTTGAAAAAATCCGTGTGGTGGGCACCAGAGAAAGAAGTTCATCTGAATAGACGCCCTGAAAATATTTGTATAAAAGACAGGGAGAAGCCATATTCCGTCGGTGAAAAATGACCGAAATCGACCTGCTAAGACAGGATCGATTGGGTTGCAGATTTTTTTTGGATCTTGTCGAGAACCTCGTGGTGTATAGCAAGAGCACTCGACCTGAGATTGCAACAGTAGACATAAAACCTTTCCGAAACGCTTTGTATTTCTATATTTATAATTTTAACTCGCTGAACATATTTCCAGTGTTTTCCACAAACTTATTCTCTGGTAAGAACAGACACCAAAGTTGCAGGCTATTATCACGATCTGAAGGAGTTAGATTATCTGAAGAGTCGTTTGAAATTTACCTCTTGAGACTTACATTTTTGACGCTGATTGAAAGAACTTTATAATTCGTAGATAACCAAAGGTACGAAAAAAAAAAAGCACCAGCAAGATGGTCGCCAACCTTCTACTTAAACACTTCAGTATTAATTTTGGAACGACAATTGACTCACTTAATCCCACTAGCACAATAAGTAAAGAGATGCCGGTGAATAGAAATGAATAGAGTGATTTTATTCCAGCCTGACTCATGAAAAATATAAAAGGGTAGAGAGAAATCTAACGAGACCTCAACAGTAAATACAGTGCAATAAAATGAGTGAAAACTGGTTTTCTCTTAAATCACTGGTCTGACATATCGGATAAATACCGTTCGTGGCATCTATCAACGCAGTAAAATGTAAATGACAGAACCTCACCATTCTTTGTTGTATTGAGATATAGGGTAAATGCAGTAATGCTTGTGTTCTTACCAGAATAACGTCACAGACGTATAGTGAAACCTGGATTCATGCGTTTTCCAAAGAAATTACTACATTTTTCCAATCGATGTATGAAATCATTTTAGTTTCTCTTTGAGTGAAATGGACAATGAAAGGAACAATTTCATAATGAGTTAAACTAGGTAAGTAATCAGTCGGTGAAAAAGTTTCCGACATTTGGTTTGACGAAATAAAAAGAAATTAGAAACTTATACTTATCAATGAATGAGGTATGGTCAAAAAGCAATATCTGTTGTTTTTATAAAGTAATGTCTGTCCTTACAAAATAATACCTGTTGTTTTTATAAAGTGATACTTCTTTTTATAAAGTAATACATGTTCTTCTTATGAAGTAATACATGTTCCTCTTATAAAACAATACTTATTCTTTTTATAAAGTAAGAACTGTTTTTTTTAAATAAACTAATACGTATTCTCATGAAATAATGCCAAATCGATCGAGTTTCAATCCCAGCAAGTGGATGTGTCTAGTCACATTGATGAGTTGTGATACAGCGAAACAGGCTTGTCTGTGGATGACTCATATATTATACTCTCATTACGATTGAGCTCTCTAGAGAAGAAAATTTTAAAAACAGTTTCCAATTCTGCGATATAAGCATTACTCTTCAGAAATGAATTGAGTTCTTTCGGTGACTGGCGTGTGTATTTAAAATTTCCCTTCTCTGATTCCATGCGCCTATGGGTTAGGGGCAGTGACTCTGACAGCGAAACAGGCTTGTATGTGGATGACTAATATATATATATATATATATAGAGAGAGAGAGAGAGAGAGAGAGAGAATTATAACCTTTAGCAGGGTGACTTCTTGCCACTTCTTGAACTAAAGTTTTATTCTCCGTTGACATTCAGTGGAAAGATTATACCGATTCACTTGCAAGGTCTAATATTAGAAAAATCTGGTTCACTGTAGTGTTAGATATTTTTCTCACCAAATTCTATCTTACATAATACTTAGTTTCCCATTCTTTCATGATTTGAATATTGTTGCCACATATAGGCAGGTGGACCGGCTATTTCTTGGTAAAATTCAAAGAATAATCTGCAATACAATTGGTCTTGATCTGGCATCCCTACTTCACCCATTTTCCCGCTGCCGTAAAGTGGCTTTTTCTATAAATAATTTCATGGTAGTTTTAATAAATTCTTCTTTATGGTGCCTAGATTTTATGGGTGATAATGTCTGTAAGATAGTTGAGATGGCTATATGTAACCGTAAGTTCTATGCTGACAGCTTCTTCACTAATACATCTCGTTTATAGAATTCTTTTCAGTTTTCTCTCTTTCAACTCATGTTTCATCTTTAAAATAATTAAATTCAATGTCAATCGTTATCTCTTGTTAATTTCTGTTCTTTTATTGTTTTTGCTTTTAAATATTTTTTCTTTTTCTGATATTCTTTCGCACTCAGTAGCACCCCGTGTCTTAGTGGCTTTTTCGTTTTTTGTATAGTGAAATGATAAATATATATATTAGGACTTTCTAAATTCTACTTTGTATTCCTTCCGAAACGACTTTATTTTGAATTTAATTACAGTGAGTATCTTCCCGGGAATGACAAACATTTCACACCGCCACTAAAGCAAGCATTGAAAGAATACTTTCTGCCAAGTACGAGACAACATACAGGCTACTATATCACATACTTCCCTGATATCTGAACATATTTTTACTTCCATATTCTTTTTATTCGCTCTGCATAACTTAGACAGTGCACACACACACACACACACACACACACACACACACACACACACACACACGTAAAAGCACGTTTATATACTTACACAGACAGATTGAACATGCTTACAGAGTGATATGCACACACACACACACACACAGAGAAAAATATGCTCGCACTGTCTATTCTGGTACAACGTAAAAATGGCAGAGTATCAATGCTGAATGTGCGTTATTGTGCAGTGAATATCGGCTCGGAGCTAGAAATCGGGGATCCGAGTTCGAATTCCAGTTGAATTCATTGCATTCACTTACGCACAAATAACCTTGGGAAAGGTATTAATCCGTCTCTTCCCTCTCCAGATATGGGTTAAATAACAGGACAAACTGGGTTCTATAGCCTTTAGTCGGCAGCCAGTCTACCGCAGAAAGCAATGGCAACCTACTGCGGGATAATCTTCTGTCCAGTCAGTCATGTCTCGAAAGAGACATGATCGCCCAAGCGTGTTTCACGTATGGCACTTAACTGACTGATCAATGAAAATCCAAATTCAAATATTGCCTGCGAAATGAGCATTTTTCTTTTAATCATTTCACCACATGGCAGGTGATAATGTCACTAAGATGCAAGTCGTTACTAGGAGTGAAAGAAAATGAGAAAACGAGGAGTAAGGGCAACAGCTGAACAAAATTCAGAAAGACAGATTGACGTTACGTTTACCTCGGATCTATTGAACTTATTTTTATGACAAGAGTAAAAAGTTGCGTCCAGCATGACTACTTGGAACTCATTACACTGGGAAAATCGCTGAAGAAGATAGGACATACCGTGTGCTCAAGTATTTAGACGTGTGGCCGTTCAAAACGAACCGCATTAATCGATTTGTTATGAAAGATTGGATTAATTCAAATATATGGCTATAGACACATTAGCTCTTCAGCTGCTGGCGAAAGCCGATATGCCAAAGCCGTCAAACTCTTTCAAGATATCTAACCTTACAGCCTTAGCCTGGCTGTTCTTATCTAAAGCCTGATAAACAAATTCACTAATAACTCTTGACCTAGAGAAACAAAAGCCATTATATTTATCTGGAAGAAAGCCGTGTAGATTGAGATGCTTAACCAATTCAGAGTTGATTAGAGCCTCTAATACTTTGTCACTAATAGGACGGTAATTCCAAGGAAGAGTACAAATTATCACGTATTGCTAGGCATTCAACAGGTAATGCGAAAACGAAAAACTTAAAGAATGTTAATCACATATGTTTGTCGGCAGAAGAAAAATCGCAAAATTAGAGTTACAATTTGGGGAAACGAAACAAGTATAGAATTTCACGTATTTAGCTATTTCAAAGATGACGGTAAACGTGATAATAAAATCTGATGGTGAATTGAAATAACAAAAGAAGCCAGGGTAAAAAAAAAAGGAGGATTAATTAACAGACAAAAAAATTTGTCGGAAAGACATAGATCAGTGCTGAAGTGATCTGTAATACGAACTATTCTATACGGCGGTGAATACTGGCCAATATACTCATGAAAAAGATGGTGATAATACCAGGGTCGGGTGCTTAAGCAACGGAAAACTATTTTCATGGCTTCTGCTCCGACGAACTTGAGTTACTGGTGCCTCAGCACAAGAATTTACTCGTGCAACTAGACTGGTAACACGGTCAAACCCATTTACAGTTAGATCAACCAAATGCAGCCGATAGATCTAATCCATCAGCTTCTTTTCTCGCATTTTCCGCCTGTGGAACTCGCTTCCATATTATTGCTTTCCTGATGGATACAACCTCCAAGAATTTAAATGCAATGTCAATACCCATCTTTTAACCACTTGATTCCAGTTCTTTCTACATCACCCTTTATATCTTTTCCTTTCTCTCTACCTTTACAACTGTCATCACACCTGTATTTCCATCCTTCTCTGGCTCCCTTCTCTGACACACCCTGTAATTGCTTCGTCTTTCTCTTTACTCTCCTCCTATCCAATCTTTTTCTCTTATGTAGTCCCTTGCCCATCAGTGGTAATACCACCTTGCTTGGGGTGAAACGACAAAAAAAAATGAAAAATGTAACCAAAAAAGAAACTGAAATAAATTAGAAAGAAAAGGCGGACATTTCTGTGATATATAACATAAAAAAGACATAACAAACTCTATATGTTGGTATAAATGAAAGCGTAACAAAGAAAGTATTGACTGACTGAATTCTTTTTACGGCTTATCAACATTGTTTGGGTTATTTAAAGCCGGGCTATATTTTTGAATACTAAGAGCAATTCATATTTACAAGTGTATATTGCATTACATATTTTTTAGCAAATAACAAAAAAAAATCTAGAAATAAATTCTACTACTTAATCTATGGCTGGGGTCAAGAAGAGTGAGAAAGCAAAAAGACAATTGTTGCTTGTCGTCTTGCGGCCTTGGCCGAGATAGAACTCACTACACCCCTCCAGCATTCCCTGTGAATTTGGAACACTGGCGCAGTTTTTTATAGCGAAATTCATAATCTTTTCAAATAGCTGAATACTTGATGCTTCGTCAGGGCTACCAAGGGTTTTTTTTATTGTGACACCAACACTGGATGGGTTACCTCAGGACCCCATCCCGTTATTTAACCCATAACTGGAGGGAAGGGACGGATTAATACCTTTCCCAATGGTACCAGTGCATAAGTGAATGCAGGGTACTCAACTGGAATTCGAACTTTCGTCTCACCGATTTCTCTTTTCCAAGCCGACATCAACTGCACCACAACGCACATCCGTCACTGAATGTTTACAGCGCGTGGACTTTCCCAAGCGGTCACCCATCTAAGTACTGACCAGGCTCACGTTGCTTAACTTCGGTATTCAACGCGATATGCCGTAAGCTAAATTGTTCCTAAGGGCTAAAAGTAGCCAAGAACCATGATTACCGATGATCTAAATGGACATAAAAGAAAACCACAAAGAATATATATATATATATATATATATATATATAGTGTATCGAGGCAGCATATAATTTTCTTAACAAAAAATGACAGGATAGTATATATATATATATATATATATATATATATATATAATCAATTTTCAGCGCTATTGTAAGAACTGCAACCTTGAAAATTCAGGAAATCGTTTCTTATCTCTTTGTCTATGAGTACATCAAATTTGATTAAAATCAGACCACTCCTTCTATAACCCGATTTTTTCGATTATCGGTATTCGATATTTATCGGGGGTACCTCGATACAAAACCTAGCTAAGAACACTGGCAGACGCTTATAGTACGACTGTGAAAATTTTCAAGATCATCGGTTCAGCCGTTTCGGAGTCTATAGGTAACGGACACACACAGACACACAGAGAGAAATTTCCATTTATAAATAAGTTTAGATAAAGAAGTAATATTATTCACACAAAAAATACATGAAGCCGGTAATAAAGATATAACAAAACAATCAATATATTTTTATATGCACAATAATAAAAAATTCATAAACAACTTGTAAAACAGATACAAAAAATGGAAGACGACAAAACTTGTAGTCACCAATCAAAATAACCCGATTAAATCTAAACTAGGGACGACTAATATAGTATGTTTTAGTGCCTAGTACAAGACTGTATTTCTTGTCATATATTAATTACCTACATTGAACACACTATCCCCTCTATGAGTAGACAGCTTGTGTTTAACTTATCAAACAAAATGGGCATAAAAACATTTATTAACTCATAACTTACAAGAATCTTTAAAGAAAATTCTGACCAAAAACACAAGAACTCTGTATAAATCACAATGTCAAAAGCATCTAGTTATTTAAGAGGTCTTATATATCAAACATTCCTCATCTAATACCAGCCTTACATTATTAAAATTAGAAATGAAGTATTGAAACCTTTTTTAAATAAAAAGATGCTCACACGAATTCCTGTGGCGCGCGTAAATGAGAGCTTAGACTGAACACTTCTTTTTAAAAAAACAAAACAAAGCAAATTACTACGTAACAGTCATAAACATGAGGAAAAATAACAACACCAGAGACAAAAACACCATTGAAGTTGACTATAGAAGTGGCCGAAAGAGCTTGGAACAATAAAAATTATGCTAAATTTTTATATTCCTTAACAACGACAAATCGGAAAAATGTTAGGATGCGAGAAAAAAGTTTATATATATATATATATATATATATATATATATAACATTGTTCTGATTTGTCGTTGCTATATATATATATATATATATATATATATATAATCTGTTAAGATGACAAACGCTAGAACTTTCTGCAATTAACCCATTCACAACTAGCATAAAATTTGGTGTAAATTACAAAAATGAAGACAGAATTTCGGTATTAATTTTCGTTTTGTAAAAGTCAGCGATGGTGGCCATTAAACAACTCATATTTTATTGATGCCGTCAAACCATTTAGAAGTTTGTCGTGTTGGATTTACTGCTACTAAACTTCATTTTAACCACTCAAAATTGTCACTATTTTGTTTTTCTGTGTGCATAGGTGAAAAGTAGGTTGACACTTTGACCATTAGGGAGTAAAAATCCCCGCCCCCAAAAGAAACAAAGAAATAAAGAAAGTATATATTCCCTAAAAATAGAAACTATTGGTCAAATTTTAAAGGGAATGTTTATTCTGATTAGCTAAAAGAAATACACACATAAATTTTATATCTTCCCACATACATAAATAGCAAACCGATTGTTTTTGTATTTAATTGTAAATCATTTTCACAAACAACATCTAACATTGCCTGATGATGAGATAGAAATCTCGAAACAGAAATTTTCGTGTCGCAATCAACTTTTAATTCATAATTATATATATATATATATATAATTTTGGACACTTAATATATTATACAAAAGGAAAATAATAATTATAATTATAGCAACAATAAATCTACATTTTACACAAATACCTGCTTTTCGCACTTTTTCTTTTATATATATATATATAACCTAGTTAGAAACCTAGTTAAAACACCTTAACCAAAAGCTATAAGAAAATAGATCCTACCAATTTCAGTCTGGTTGATAACATTAACCAAGTCGGCAAATCAATTACGGACAAATTATGCATTATCGACCGAGTTAGTAAGTTACAAACAAAAGAAGCATATGTTTTATTAAAGGACCATAAACCAGACATTAGAGAAAAAACATCTACACGTCTGATTAATCCTACAAGAACGGAAGTTGGCAAAATAATCAAAGCCATTCTAGAAAGGATCAACAGATCTATTAAAGGCACCATCGGACTCATGCAGTGGATTAACACAACAGATGTCATCAACTGGTTTAGGACCATCCAGAATAAAGGTAAATATACCTTTATCCAATTTGACATTATGGAATTTTAACTCATCCATCTCTAAGGACCTCTTTACCTTGCCTTTGGAATTCGCCAAAGAGTACTCTGATATCTCTACTGGCGAAATGGATATTATACTAAAATGTAGAAGTTCTGTTCTAATTTATAATGATTAACAATGTACTAAAAAGACCTCTGATGAATATTTTGACATTGCAATGGGTTCCCTAGATTCGGCCGAAGCCTCTGATCTTGTAGGATTATTTATTCTCTACAATTTAACCGCTTACGAGGAAATAAATACGGATAGTATAGGTCTATATAGAGACGATAGTTTAATGGTTGTCAGAGGTTCCACTAAAATTAAGGTAGATCGTATTAGGAAGACTATACACAGAGAATTAAAGAGTTTAGGGCTTAAAGTAGAAATTACCACCAACATTAAACAAATAGACTTCTTAGATGTTAATCTGGACCTTTAATGATAATTCTTTCCAACCTTACATGAAGGCCAACTCCAATCCAATATACATAAATCCTAATTATAACCATCCCCCATCAGTCATTAAACATATGCCATCATCTATTGAATCTAGACTCAGCAACAACTCATCTAGTAAAGTAATGTTTGATAAACATAGTAAATTTTATAACTCTGCACTTAGAAACAGCGGTTATAAGGCTGCCGACATCAAATACAGAAACTCTACTAGCAATAATAATAGCATGAAGAAAAGAAGATCTAGGAAAATCATATGGTTTACCCCTCCCTACAATTTGATGGTTAAAACTAAATTAGGGCATAAATTCTTAAGCTTAATCGGCAAACACTTTCCAAAAACCAATCTTCTTAGCAAAATATTTAATAATAATATACTTAAGTTAAGCTACAGTTGCACTGATAATGTTGAAAAAATTATTAAAGTGCTCAATAAATATTATGATAAAAAACAAACACTGTAAATTACAATGCCCAAAGAGATCGTACCAAGGACATAGAAAATAACAGCAGGGATTGTAATTGTAGAAAACCTAAAGATTGCCCTCTGCATAACAACTGTCTAATTAACTCCATAGTTTATCTCTGTACTGTTTCCACAATTGAAAATCCTAACACGATAAAATTTTACATAGGCTCTACTAAAAACTCGTTCAAGACCCGCTGGTACACACTATCTTTCCATAATAATTCTTACAAATACATGACTTCATTATCGAAATACTATTGGTCTCTAAAGGAAAAAAACAAAACACCCACTGTTAAATGGAAAATCCTTGCAAGGGCCCGAACCTGCAACTCCCTCCATGCACCTTGCTACCTTTGCCTCAATGGAAAATCAGAAATTATCAAATTTGTGGACAGGGTTAAACTGTCAAACCAGAGGAATGAGCTCACAGTCCACTGTAAGCATAGCTCAGCATTTACATTAAAGTCCGGGCTGTAATAGTGAAAAGCTAGGGAAAATACACCGAACTGCCGTTTTGATGGGTGTTTCTGTTCGGAGTGGTCGGCCTGGTTGATCTTTGCGGGGTGTTCCGGTTCGCCATGTGCAATACTATTTTTGCCAGCCGTTCGACCTAATACTGATCGGTGGGATGTGTGGTCGTGTGGTACTCCACCTGACATTGGTTTTCGCGGAGCCAAGGATTTAAAAATATTGAAAAAATGTGTGGGACATGGGCCCCGAGCATCATGGTTATTGGCAATTGGTTAGACAGTCGTTGCTATGGGGAGGCGTGTTGTACTTTGGCCAATTAATTTGTATTGGTATGAGCTCCGTCGTACATTAGCGCGATAATCGAAGTCGGTTTGGTTGCCTCAGGGCTGGTCAGGTTGGCGTTCATCATTGGGTTTGACGTATGCCAGATCGTGCACCTAGGGGAACTTCTTGGGGCGTTCAGGTCGGGCGGGAATACCCTTCAAGAATAGGTAAATTACTGTCTAAATGTTAAAAGATGCATATGTATGTGTATGTGTATGAGTATGTCTGTATATGTGTACGCATAGTTGTATATGTATACGTATGTATGTATATGTATACATATATGAGTGTACATATATGTATATATGTATATGTGTGTGTGTGTGTGTGTGTGTGTGTGTGTGTGTGTGCATGTATGTATATATGTATATGTATGGTTGTGCGTATGTATGTGTATTTTTTTTAATCGTATCACCCCGAGCAAGGCGGTAATGCCACTGATGTTCAGGGGGCTACGTAATAGAGAAAAGATCGGAAAAGAGAAAGCTGGAAACCACATCCTAAACAGGGAACAAGAGATGAGCCTCTTCACCTGTTCAATAGATGTGGGTGGAGTGTGAACCGGGCGATGCTTGTATGTGTGTTTCTGCGTATATGTGTAGGCATGTAAATATGGGCGCCCGTTTGTTCTTCCATACGGGTCGGGCATATTAATATTTGCTTCACTTACTGATATGTATGTATTTGTATTCCTTTACTTGTTTGGCTGTGTGTGTACATGTTACATGTATGTGTGTATGCTCTTGTATGGATATCTGTGTATGTGTATATGCGTGAATATGCAGGTGCATGTGTGTGTATGTATATGTATATATATGTATATATATATATGTATGTATATATGCATGTATGTGTGTATGTATGTATGTATGTACGTAGATATTTATATATGGGTATTTGTGTCCACATATGCACGTCTAGATTTATACGTGTTTGTTTGCAAATATATGTGTGTATGTGTATGTGGGCATGTGTGGACGCATATGTATGTTTTATGGGGGCTTATGTATTTGTTTATGTACGTTACGTATTAATATAAATAGATAGATGGATAGATGGTAGGGTCTAACAAACTGTAGTAATTAAAATATTAATTTAAAATATTATCGCCCTCCCTATGAACAGTTATTAGATAGACAGGTGTTGTATCGGGTTCCACGTGTTTTGATTGTCTAACAAACTGTAGTAATTAAATATGAATTTAAAATATCATAGACCCTTCTACGAACAATGGTTCAGGACTATCTGATGATGTCGTATGTGAGTGTGTGTGCATGTGTACGTATGTGTGCGGATGTGTGCGCGCATACATGTACGAGTGCGTATGTATGTGTAGGTGTGTATGTGTGTGCATGTATATATATATATATATATGTGTGTGTGTGTGTGTGTGTGTGTGTGTGTGTGTGTGTGTATGTATACATGGGCATGTGTGTATGTGTGTATTCTAACCGCTGTACGTGTGTCCGTGTGTATACGTGTGCGTATTCTAGTCGGGGCCCTCTGTGGTCTGAAGATATTAGCCTGCTCGTATATGTGGGTTCCCTCAGTGCGGTGTGATGCTTTCCTTGACTCCCTGACCAGGCTAAAGAGTATCGAGTTCATTACTACTCCCTTATCTATCTAATTCATCTGGGGATGTTTATATGTCGCGGCGACCGGGTCATATGTGTATGTGTCTACGTAGTTACTGTAAATATATATATATATATATATATATATATATATATATATATATATATTATTATTATTATTATTATTATTATTATTATTATTATTATTATTACTACATTTTCCGCAACAAGAATAAAGTAGATACAAGTGTCAATTAATAATACTGATCTCACTTCAATCAAATCTTAATAGCAATGCCCGCTAAGATTAATCTTAAGCCTACCCACATATTTTCCAAATTAGAAGTTGCTTTACTCTGATTGGTCTACATTGTATATACAATAATGCTTCCCTGATTAAAGGGGTCATGCTCGTTCTTAACCTTTTAAACCATTCATTTTGAAATAATAACATCACTTGAAAAGACACAAAAGTGTTGAAAAAAAAATGGTTACTTTTGTAGTGATATTGTAAAATATCCATGTTATATATATATATATGGAGGGGCACCCCGACGTGATGTAATGGTTAGCAAGCTTGAAGCTGTTACAGCTGATTCGTGATTTCTCCCTGGGTACTCCATACTTTTGGCCTTGTGCCACATCTAAGCGGGGCTTAGAAAGTCAATATATATACATGGAGATCGTTATAATTTGTAAATTTAATTGAATATACTCAAAAGCAAACATAGAGTCATGAGCTATTGACATTTTCTTGAAATCTCAATGGAAAAGACATATTTTGGTATTGACCTAAATAAAAAGCGTAGCTTGGCAAGATATTCTTTTTCACATTTAATTATATTTAAAAAATAATTTTACTTACAATTCATTCCTTAAGCTGGAAATCTCGATTGACACGAAAATGTGTCAAAAAGATATTTCATATATACGCCAACCTGAGAATAAAGGAAAAACAATTATTTAATTTTCAAATTTAAAATGAAAAAAATCGGATTAAATTTACTTATAAGAACAGGCTATAAAACAGGGGGAAAAATACACAGTGAAATGGCATTAGGATTTTTAAAATGTTTTATTTACAATAAAATCATTATTCGAAAAATCTATGGCAATGCAGAAAAAATTGCTTCACAAGTTTCGTCATTCAGGCCTGTTTATTCATATGCAAATGTAGTTTGAGGTGTCTCCAAAAGGGGTTGTACAAATGTTCTAAGACCCTCTCAGGGTCTTAGAACATTTGTACGGTACGGCCAATACACCTACTTTAAATTTTGAGTTTGTGTCACATCCGGTTGCGACATGGACGCTCTGGTAAACATAACCCATTTTGACCCTGAAGACTAAACTACTAGAGAAAAAGCAGAGAATTGAATGACCCTGCTAGAAGTATTTATACAGAAAAGTTCACCTTATTTATTGAATGACCCTCGTAGAAGTCCTTATCCCGAAAAATTCGCCTTATTTATTGAATGACCCTCGTAGAAGTCCTTCTAACGAAAAATTCATCTTATTTATTGAATGACAATTGTAAATGTTCTTATACCGAAAAACTCACCTTATTTATTGAATGACCCTCGTAGAAGTCCTTATCCCGAAAAATTCACCTTATTTATTTAATGATCCTTGTAGAGGTTATCATTCCGAAAAATTCGCCTTATTTAGTGAATGACCATCATAGAAGTTCTTATACCAAAAAACTCACCTTATTTATTGAATGACCCTCGTAGAAGTCCTTATACCGTAAAATTGTTTTTTTGTTTTGTTTTATTTGCTTCGGATAGCAACCTGGACTGAGTACTGAAACGCCAAATTCTGGATCTAGATAATAAGATCCCGGGACAGAGAAAATGAAGAAATCATTGGTGCCAAACAAGTCAAACTTCTTCAGGTATATCGTGGGTGACGAATTAGATAATTTTATAATGTCCGAGTCGTTTCTTTTATACGAACTGTTCAGTGAATGTACAAACTTTGAAGAAGCTATTAAGATTAAAGAGAGTTTTCGTCGAAGGAAAAAGTGAGACATACGGCAATATGTACTTGCAACCAGAAGTCAACAGGTTGAATGACACTTGGATCAATATCTTCAAGCATTGAACGTTCTGGCAAAGAACTGTAAATTCAAGATGTTACCGCAGAAGTTTACAAAGATGAAGCTATTAGAGATAAATTAATTTGTGGATTATCCGCACCCCCTATCTCAACCACAACAATTTTAACCTCTTATCGACCACTACAATTTTAGCATGCTCTCAACCACTACAACCTAAACCTCTGCTCGAAAACTACTCTCTTAAGTTCTCCTCGATCACTTCGATTTTAACTTCTTCTCGAACACTACAATATTAACCTCTTCTCGAACACTACAATTTTAATCTCTTCTCGAACACTACAATTTTACTCTATTCTCGAACACTACAATTTTAACCTCTTCTCAACCGCTACAATATTAACCTCTTCTCGAACACTACAATTTTAAACTCTTCTCAACCGCTACAATATTAAGCTTTTCTCGAACACTACAATTTTAACCTCTTCTCAACCGCTACAATATTAATCTCTTCTCGAACACTACAATTTTAACCTCTTCTCAACCGCTAAAATATTCAACTCTTCTCGAACACTACAAATTTTAACCTCTTCTCGAACACTACAATTTTAACCTCTTCTCGAACACTACAATTTTAACCTCTTTTCAACCACTACAATATTAACCTCTTCTCGAACACTACAATTTTAACCTCTTCTCAAACACTACAATTTTAACCTCTTCTCGAAAACTACAATATTAACCTCTTCTCGAACACTACAATTTTAACCTCTTCTCGTACACTACAATTTTAACCTCTTCTCAACCGCTACAATATTAACCTCTTCTCGAACACTACAATTTTATCCTCTTCTCGAACACTACAATTTTAACCTCTTCTCAACCGCTACAATATTAACCTCTTCTCGAACACTACAATTTTAACCTCTTCTCGAACACTACAATTTTAACCTCTTCTCAACCGGTAAAATATTAACCTCTTCTCGAACACTACAAATTTTAACCTCTTCTCGAACACTAAAAATTTTAACCTCTTCTCGAACATTACAATTTTAACCTCTTCTCGAACACTACATTTTTAACCTCTTCTCGAACACGACAAGTTTAATCTCTTCTCAAACACTACAATTTTAATCTCTTTTTGAAGACTACAATTTTAACCTCTTCTCAACCGCTACAATATTAACCTCTTCTCGAACACTACAATTTTAACCTCTTCTCGAACACAACAATTTTAACCTCTTCTCAACAGCAACAATATTAACCTCTTTTCGAACACTACAATTTTAACCTCTTCTCAACCGCTACAATATTAACCTCTTCTCAAACACTACAATTTTAACCTCTTCTCGAACACTACAATATTAACCTCTTCTCGAACACTACAATTTTAACCTCTTCTCGTACACTACAATTTTAACCTCTTCTCAACCGCTACAATATTAACCTCTTCTCGAACACTACAATTTTATCCTCTTCTCGAACACTACAATTTTAACCTCTTCTCAACCGCTACAATATTAACCTCTTCTCGAACACTACAATTTTGACCTCTTCTCGAACACTACAATTTTAACCTCTTCTCAACCGCTAAAATATTCAACTCTTCTCGAACACTACAAATTTTAACCTCTTCTCGAACACTACAAATTTTAACCTCTTCTCGAACATTACAATTTTAACCTCTTCTCGAACACTACATTTTTAACCTCTTCTCGAACACTACAATTTTAATCTCTTATCGAACACTACAATTTTAACCTCTTCTCAACCGCTACAATATTAATCTCTTCTCGAACACTACAATTTTAACCTCTTCTCAACCGCTAAAATATTCAACTCTTCTCGAACACTACAAATTTTAACCTCTTCTCAACCGCTACAATATTAACCTCTTCTCGAACACTACAATTTTAACCTCTTCTCAACCACTACAATATTAACCTCTTCTCGAACACTACAATTTTAACCTCTTCTCCAACACTACAATTTTAACCTCTTCTCAACCGCTACAATATTAACCTCTTCTCGAACACTACAATTTTAACCTCTTCTCAACCGCTACAATATTAATCTCTTCTCGAACACTACAATTTTAACCTCTTCTCAACCGCTACAATATTAACCTCTTCTCGAACACTACAATTTTCACCTCTTCTCATACACTACAATTTTAACCTCTTCTCAACCGCTACAATATTAACCTCTTCTCGAACACTACAATTTTAATCTCTTATCGAACACAACAATTTTAACCTCTTCTCAACCGCTACAATATTAATCTCTTCTCGAACACTACAATTTTAACCTCTTCTCAACCGCTAAAATATTCAACTCTTCTCGAACACTACAAATTTTAACCTCTTCTCGAACACTACAATTTTAACCTTTTCTCAACCGCTACAATATTAACCTCTTCTCGAACACTACAATTTTAATCTCTTCTCGAACACTACAATTTTAATCTCTTCTCGGACACTACAATTTTAACCTCTTCTCAACCGCTACAATATTAATCTCTTCTCGAACACTACAATTTTAACCTCTTCTCAACCACTACAATATTAACCACTTCTCGAACACTACAATTTTATCCTCTTCTCGAACACTACAATTTTAACCTCTTCTCAACCACTACAATATTAATCTCTTCTCGAACACTACAATTTTAATCTCTTCTCGAACACTACAATTTTAATCTCTCCTCGAACACTACAATTTTAACCTCTTCTCGAACACTACAATTTTAATCTCTTCTCGAACACTACAATTTTAACCTCTTCTCGAACACTACAATTTTCACCTCTTCTCATACACTACAATTTTAACCTCTTCTCAACCGCTACAATATTAACCTCTTCTCGAACACTACAATTTTAATCTCTTATCGAACACAACAATTTTAACCTCTTCTCAACCGCTACAATATTAATCTCTTCTCGAACACTACAATTTTAACCTCTTCTCAACCGCTAAAATATTCAACTCTTCTCGAACACTACAAATTTTAACCTCTTCTCGAACACTACAATTTTAACCTTTTCTCAACCGCTACAATATTAACCTCTTCTCGAACACTACAATTTTAATCTCTTCTCGAACACTACAATTTTAATCTCTTCTCGGACACTACAATTTTAACCTCTTCTCAACCGCTACAATATTAATCTCTTCTCGAACACTACAATTTTAACCTCTTCTCAACCACTACAATATTAACCACTTCTCGAACACTACAATTTTATCCTCTTCTCGAACACTACAATTTTAACCTCTTCTCAACCACTACAATATTAATCTCTTCTCGAACACTACAATTTTAATCTCTTCTCGAACACTACAATTTTAATCTCTCCTCGAACACTACAATTTTAACCTCTTCTCGAACACTACAATTTTAATCTCTTCTCGAACACTACAATTTTAACCTCTTCTCGAACACTACAATTTTAATCTCTTCTCGAACACTACAATTTTAACCTCTTCTCAACCGGTACAATATTAACCTCTTCTCGAACACTACAATTTTAATCTCTTCTCGAACACTACAATTTTAATCTCTTCTCGAACACTACAATTTTAATCTCTCCTCGAACACTACAATTTTAACCTCTTCTCGAACACTACAATTTTAACCTCTTCTCGAACACTACAATTTTAATCTCTTCTCGAACACTACAATTTTAATCTCTTCTCGAACACTACAATTTTAACCTTTTCTCGAACACTACAATTTTAATCTCTTCTCGAACACTACAATTTTAATCTCTTCTCGAACACTACAATTTTAACCTCTTCTCGAACACTACAATTTTAACCTCTTTTCAACCGCTACAATATTAACCTCTTCTCAACCACTACAATATTAACCTATTCTCGAACACTACAATTTATTTCATATACTTCTTGAAAACAAAATGCTAAATCCTAAATTTTCTGAAGCATATTCTGCTGATATTCTAACGAGTTATCAGGTGGAATGGCTATCGGAACTCTGAACTAAAGATTTAAATTTTAGGAAAGAGGAAAATCGAAAGAAAGAAGTTTCTCGAAAATCGGCTGTTGTAAATTACTTTAAAAAAGAAAGGTGCTTTTTTCTACGGAAGCACTAAACATCATAGAAGTGTGTATGACTAGTGGAACGAGTTCTTGAATTTCCCAGAATGAAGACCATTTCGCTAAAATCTCTCGTTTGAAAGTTAATAGGTTTCCTGTTGCATTACTCGTCATAGCCACAGTAACTAATTCTTATGGTAAGAAATGGTTATGGAGAACTTCGAAAGTCATTGGTAAAATGACGATCATGTCTCGAAAGAGACATGACTGACTGGGCAGAAGATTATCCCGCAGTAAGTTGCCATTGCTTTCTGCGGTAGACTGGTTGCCGACCAAGGCTATAGAACCCAATCTGTCCTGTTATTTGACACATAACTAGAGGGGGAAGAAATGTATTATATTATTAAGTAGTAATAAGTGGGGGATCAGTTTATTACTTCATAACAATGGAAAGCCGATCCCCCACTTTCTGACCAGTAGAAGCTTAATCATGATTCCAGCTATTATGTTCAGTCAGTCAGTTAAGTGCCATACGTGATACACACTTGGGCGATCATGTCTGACTGGGCAGAACATTATCCCGCAGTAGGTTGCCATTGCTTTCTGCGGTAGACTGGTTGCCGACCAAGGCTATAGAACCCAATCTCTCCTATTATTTAACCCATAACTGGAGGGAATATACGGATTAACACCTTTCCCAAGGGTATTTGCGTGTAAGTCAATGCACTGAATTCAGCTGTAATCCGAACTTGGCTCCCCGATTTCTCGTTCCGAGCCGATATCCAATGCACCACAACACACATCCGTTTATGATGGGTACAGAATCTTACGCTAAATTTAATTTTATACTGGACAAGTATTCATAAGAAACTACGTTCAGAAAAATAAGTAAGAACGGGAAGTTGCGTTGATTCAGGTGAATCCCGATTATGCTCTTCTTTTAAAATAATTTACCCCAAGCAATGCAGAACTAACCACGGGAGCGCAGGGGTTTACATAAGAGATGGGCTTACGGTCATATCACGTTGAATACAACGGTTTTCGCTCGATCACCGAAGTTAAGCATACTGTATTAAGAGATTCTTCCTTATAATACGTAGTATGCTCTCTTGGAATTCCTCTTGAGTAATCTTCTCAAGGACTAATAGTAATACCACACTGTGAACACTGAACTCTGCTACTCGGCTGTAATTAGTACAACTGCTACTGTTGCTTGTAATCCGATTGATCCAATCTGTTGATTCTTAATTGACCCACTCAGATATCTGTTTGGTGCTTAATATAGATAGTTATCGTTGTCATGTGATTCCCAGTGGAATAATCTATTCTTATTGTTTTATTTGTTATCTGGCGATCTGGGTTCAACATATGTCGGCGTCAACTCCTTTTTACTACGTGACACTTTTGTATACATGTCATGGTAAATATTATAGTCAACCATTATTGTTTTTTCTGATTACATAGAACGTAAATGGGGGCATGAACTATTTTGATATGCAGAATAATGTCGTGGATTTCAGTCCAGTGCTTTGCATTTCTGTTGTATGACATTGTATTTACTATTTTTTTATAGGAGTAGATATGTTCGGCTATCGGTCAGTTAACAATCCATCTCCGTCGTTAGGACAGGGGTAGAGGTTTATCCTTTGCTTCCTGTTTAGAATTGTATTTCCAGTTCCTTCTCAAAAATTATTCTCATTCTCTTCCATTTCTAATAAGCTTTTGTGTTTAATTACATTCCTCCATTAAAATATAGCTACTAGTTGTAAGCTTCACAAACGGAAAAAACGAGATTTATTTTCAATCAGATTGTTCACCTGAAGATTACTATAGCGCCAGGTGCATTAATCATATAGGCACTTACACCGAGTTCGAATTCCAGTTGGGAAAGGTATTAATCCATCTCTTCCCTACAGTTATGGGTTAAATAATAGGACAGACTGGGTTCTATAGCCATGATTGGCAACCAGGCTAACGCAGAAAGCAATGGCAAGCTACTACGGGATAATCTTCTGCCCAGTCAGTTATGTCTCGGAAGAGACATGATCGCCAAAACGTGTATCACGTATGGCATTTTCTTTCCTCCAACAGTTTCTTTCCTTGCACTTCCCGACTGTGGAATTCTCTTCCAAACGATTGCTTCCCCGACGGCTACAATCTCCAGGAGTTTAAATGTAAGGTCAATAGACACCTCCTAACACACTAACCTGCTCCCATTCTATCAAGCACTTTTCCCATCTGCCCAACCCTCATCCTCGCTATCCTTACTCATCTGTCACCTTCCTCCTGACATTCCCTATGTCTAAACACTCCTTCTCTTTACATTCCCTTATGTAGCCCCATGCGCAATAGCGGCAGTGGAATGCCTTGCTTGGGGTGAGATGATTAAAAAAAAATTAAAAAAAAAATATATCTCTTCCTCCTCTAGCTATGAGTCAACTACCAGGACAGTTTGGGTTTTATAGCCGTGGCTGGCAACCATTCTACCGCGGAAAGCAATGGCAACCTACTGCGGGATAATCTTCTGCCCAGTCACTCATGTCTCGAAAGAGGCATGATCGCCCAAAGCGTGTATCACGAGTGGCACTTAACTGATTGAGTTACGCTTTACCACTACTGAGAATTTTGTGAGAGTTTTTTCTGGAATTCACAAGAATTCCATCTTGGACTGTTTGTGTATAGGTGCAATTCGAAGTTTCTAGAAGCCTCTTTGCTACATCGACTTGAGGAATTTAAACGCAGGACTAGAGTGGCGATGTGGAGTTAATTATTTTACAGTTGAAATGACTCGATGTAATGGCTTCCGGCCTCTTGATTTGTTGTCAGTTTACTCAAAGTAAGGTAATAAAGCTACTAAGAATCAAGAACTTAATGAGAGTGGAAGGATATGGGAGAAAATAAAAACACTATTAAAGAGAGGAGGGAACAATAAAAGAACAGCAATTAAGAATTCTAGTCGCGTTTCATCTTTAAACAAAAATTGAATGCAATCTCAATCGTTATATTTTGTCTTAATTCCTGTTTTTTTTTTGTTCTCTTTCCTTAATAGTATTTTTGGCGGACCTGAAAAAGACTACCACCACCTTTAAATTTGTTGTTTTTCTTTTTTCCTTTTACTTTTTCAGCTCAGTCTTATCGGTTATTATGTAAAGTTTCTGATAATAAAAAAAAAATTGGAAAAATTTCAGTATTTAAACAATTTTAGAGGGGGGCTCACTTTCTCATACAACGTCATAGTAAATCGATCCTCCATTTTGGAACCACTCGCTGGGGTCGCATTGTTTTGGTTTTTTTGGGGAAGAGTTGTTGCTCTTGTTTTTATCTTTTTCAAGTTTTCTTCTGTTTTTACTTTAGCATTTTCCTCGGAAACTCCAATAATTGCTTTATTCAAAAATTTCGCAAAGGATTCACTAGTTGAATATGCGTAAGCAAAAAACTTAATAGCACAGGATCGATTTACTATAAGGTTGTATGAAAAACTGAGCGACCCCCAGCATAAAGGAATTGTTTAAATGTTGAAATTTTTACATTTTTTTTGTCAGTCCGGAAGTTTAGAGTTTAATCGATAAGATTGCACTGAAAAAAGTCAACAAAAATTGATAATCAACAAATTTCCAGGTGGTGGTAATGTCGTACCGGCGAGTGGTTCCTAAATGGAGGATCGAAAAAATATTTTTGAAATATTGAAATCTTTCCATTTTTTTTTGGGGGGGGGGGTCAATCAGAAAGTTTAGGGTGTAATCGATAAGATTACAGTGAAAAAAGTTAAAAAAAAAATGAAAACAACAAATTTAAATGTGGTGGTACTCTCCTTCAGGTCAGCCGTATTTTTTTTTTTTTTTACTAATATTCTCTCACACTGAGTATCCCTTGCATATCAGTGTCTTTATTATCTTGTTCGGGGTGAAAAGAGAAAATGTTTTTAATTGTAAAGAGAAGAATGCTTTTATCCATACGAATTGCAAACCTGAAGAAAAAATAGAGTAGTCTGGCCGAAACATTTTTAGATTAATGAAAACAAGAAAAGAATAAAAATAAATAAACGAATTCAATAGTTTGACCAAATTATAGAAGAGCCACAGGGAAGCCACGTCACGCCGGTGAGAGAGCGACTTGGCAGACCAGCTGGAGTCACTCTCTCACCGGCCTCTTCTATAAATACTTTCACGGCTTCTGCTCCGATGAATCCAACAGCTTCTTTTCTCGCACTTCCCGCCTGTGGAATTCCCTTCCACATACTTGCTTTCCCGACAGCTACAATCTCCAGGAGTTTAAATGTAAGGTTAACAGACATCTCCTAACACACTAACTCACACCCATTCTCTCAAACACTCTTCCTATGTACATCCTTACCCGTTTATCACCCTCCTTCTGACATTTACTATATCTAATCACTCTCTCATCACCTTCCCTTATGTAACCCCATGCGCAATAGTAGCAGTGGAATCTCTTGCTTGGGGTGAAATGATTTAAAAAAAAAACTTTTAAAATGGTGATATTTCCTTGAAAATAGGAAAGTAGGTAACCGAATTCCCCTAAAACAAATGAATAATATTCGTCCTGACTGGTCAGAATGACTTTGAAATAAGGAATAGCTCATAGCTTCGTCATCGTTTGGCAACTTGCTGCTTTTGCAATGCCATAAGCGATAATTTTTGTTTTCTTTACGACAACGCCCTAAAAGAATCTTTTTTGCACGCCCGGAAGCACTAAAGGACAATTTGGTTTCTGTTCGTGAATGGTCGCTTCAGTTATTACAAGTCATCTGTGATAAACCAGATAGTCACATGTTGTCGACATTTAAATATTCGATAGGAGTGACGACAAAATGGCTTATCAAGGGCTTCCATTGTTTCAAAGACCCATCGCCAGACAGGATAATGTAAATATACACGGTCAGTGGCCTACATTTGCATGACCATCATCAAATATCTAGCTAGGTAGCGGCGTTAAACCCTGAAATGTTGACACGTGAATATTTGTGCACTGAAAGTTTTACGTAGATAGACATACACGGGGAGGCAGAAGTCATGCACCTTAGGAATATAAAAGTATAATTACACATGAAAATAGTATTTTGAGGTTATTTAATTGTTATATGTACTGTTCAAAATTTACACCTTTTTAAAACCCAATTTAATTGTATTCTTGCACGATACAATAGCACATCGATATCTAAGCTTATTTATAAATGGAACTTTGTCTGTGTGTGTGTGTGTGTGTGTGTGCGTGTGTGTGTGTGTGTCCGTTACCTACAGACTACGAAACCGATTTTCTTGAAAATTTACATAGTTGTACTATAAGCGTCTGCGAGTGTTCTTAGCTACGTTTTTTGTTGAGGTCAGTCAGTCAGTTAAGTGCCATACGTGATACACGCTTGGGCGATCATGTCTCGAAAGAGACATGACTGACTGAGCAGAAGATTATCCCGCAGTAGGTTGCCATTGCTTTCTGCGGTAGACTGGTTGCCGACCAAGGCTATAGAACCCAATCTGTCCTGTTATTTAATCCATAACTGGAAGGAATAGACGGATTAATACCTTTGCCAAGGGTATTTGCGCGTAAGTGAATGCAAGGAATTCAACTGGAATTCGAACTCGGCTCTCCGATGTCTCATTCCGAGCCGATATCCACTGCGCCACAACGCACATCCTTTTGTCGAGGTACCCCCCCGATAAATATCGAAAATCGATAATCGAAAAAATCGGGTTATAGAAGGAGTGGTCCGATTTTAATTAAATTTGATACACTCATAGACAAAGACATAAGAAACCCTGAAATGTTTACACGTGAATATTTGTACACTGAAAGTTTTACGGAGATAAACATACACGGAGAGGCAGAAGTCATGCAACATAGGAATAATTTTTTTTAAAAGTGGAATTACTCATGAAAATTGTATTTAAAGGTTATTTAATTGTTATATGTGCTGCTCAAAATTGACAACCTTTTTGTTTTTAAAAGACAATTTTACTGTTAGCTAGTTTTATTTTAATTTGTTGTTCATGCACATCTCACCTATGAAATTTCTTGCTTTTCTGTCAATCTTCAAAGATTTAAATGAGGTGTTAATCGTCAACTACTGTCTTCCTCGAGATCCTTTTTTCATTGTCCTTTAGCCACACTAAAGTCTTCACTCCCACTAACCCATTGGGTCGTAGTAGCATTATGGCACACTAGCAGTATAGTCCGGCGTTGCTCGGGTGTAATGAAAGCTTTAAAACTAATCCATGGTCCTGGAGCTCAGACACTTTGTACGTTGGCACGAATGACTAAAAGCAATAGTTGTTTCCAGTTAAAGCAAAACCATAGACTGAAAGAAAAATGAATGGATGTAAGTCAAATATTGATTTCCTGGTATCGATATCAAATACGTTTTTTTTCGTCGTAAACTGAATTTTGAAGGCTAAATAATTCCTCTGAGTAAATGGTGTCATGACTGAGAAAAAGAACTACAATTATACCTATTTAGAGCCAAACCCGAAGCAAAAACTAAAATAAATGGGCTGAAAAAAATACAGGCAGATAAACAGACGCACACACACAAACATATTGCCTTTTATATATTTATATATATCCTATTTTCTGCACTATTGTAAGAACCGCAACCTTGAAACTTTTGACTATCGTTTCTTATGTCTTTGTCTATGAGTGTATCAAATTTAATTAAAATCGGACCACTCCTTCTATAACCCGAATTTTTTCGATTATCGACTTTCGATATTTATCGAGGGTACCTCGACACAAAACCTAGCTAAGAACACTCGCAGACGCTTATAGTACAACTGTGTAAATTCTCAAGAAATTCAGTTCAGCCGTTCCGGAGTCTATAGGTAACGGACACACACGGCCACCCACCCACACACATACACACAAAGTTCCAATTATAAATACGTTAAGATATATTTTAACGCCTAGCAAGACAATACCGCCACTGGTGCACAGGGGGTTACAATAAGAGAAAAATAGGCAGGATAGAGCGGATGCTTAGTAAAGAATAAGCGGTCAATTGGATTTACACTGGTATGCAATGTTTTTAAGACAAATGCATAAAATTATTATATTATTAACTTTATTTTATTAGTTTCAGCAGATTTTGGGGATTAGGGAATTAGTTGTTGCGTTTTTATAAGCCCTGTGTAGCAGAAGACATCGTTTTAAGTAGCTTGGCGCTGAAAATAAGTCATCCATTACTATTGGGGCAATAAAATTTTTAAGATGCTGATGTCATGATAATATGCAGATTAGGAAAATATTTCCATCTCATTATAATGCGTTTAATCTTCATTTGAATACCATTCTACTGGAACATTAGCTGGCTTTTTTCACTTGAATCATAGCTGAAATATTCCCTGAGAATCCGGGATTCGAAGAAGAGGATGCCATAATGTGAGTTATGCAGATTGAAATTTTCAGAAACAATAATCCAAATACCTAAAAGATGTTTCCTACTACCAGACGTGTTTAGATTAAACTTGAAGACGACAAGTTAGACAGGAGAGATGAAAGAAAGATTGTGATTGTCTGTTAGGCAATTCCAAAATTATCAGCCAGACAAGTGAGAATGAATACGGGCTTATCAGCAAGGGTTCACATGATGCCGTATGCAGAGTATTATCATGAAAACTCTTAAAACGTTTTATAGCAGCTAAACAAAAAAAGAAAAAAGAAAATATATCATTAACTAAAAAACATTGGCATAGAAGACTGAAGTTGTCAAAAGAACATCTAACATGGGATTCTGAAAAGTGTGACAAGAATGTTTTTTAAATTTTGAATTAAAATTTGACTTACACTACCGGCCATAATTATTAGGAAACGCCAGTTATTTTTTTGAAAGAAACGAATGTATTTAGTACTATTTTAGCATTTATTGCCAAGTGGATAATTCTAAATGAAAACAGAATGGTTCTTTTGTTATTATTACTTTGCAAAATTTTACAAGGCAAATAGCGACAATTTACCCATCGCAACCTGTACATTGAAACTATGTATTTCATACTATTTTTAGTATTTATTGCCAAGTGGATAATTCTAAATGAAAACAGAATGGTTCTTTTTGTTATTATTACTTTGCAAAATTTTACAAGGCAAATAGCGACAATTTACCCATTGCAACCTGTACATTGAAACTATGTATTTCATACTATTTTTAGTATTTATTGCCAAGTGGATAATTCTAAATGAAAATAGAATGGTTCTTTTGTTATTATTAGTTTGCAAAATTTTACAAGGCCAGGAAGCAAAGATGAACTCGTCCGAATCACCCTAAATTTTCTTCATTCTTTCATTGATGAAACTGCAATGTAGGTAATTATTAAATATTTATAAATTCATTTGATGCACATGTTGTTGTGCTGTATTAACAAAAGGACCATTCTATTTTCATTTACAATTATTCACTTGGCAATAAATACTAAAAAACGTATGAAATACATCATTTATTAAAATAATAAGGTGGTCTAATAATTTTGGTCGGTAGCGTATATATATATATATATATATATATATATACATATATATATATATATAATAAAATAAATTTCGATGTTCAAATTAGTTGTATGGCCATTTCTACATGAAATCACTAAGAGAAATTTCAAGCATCATCTGCAACTTCTTTATTTCAAAATAAACCAAGATATTTTGCATCACAGAAAAATTAAAGGGGTGGGATTAATAAGAAAGTAGTCAGAAATCAAGGTCTATTTTTAGATTTTTGGAAAACTTTACTTTTAAACTGAGTTAAGAGTTGTAAGTTAAGATTTAGCCTTGTCTGGCTCTAAGAAATGGAAGGGGAAATATAAAGGAAAGAAAAGAAGTAAAAGAAGTGGGAAGGGGTGGTTGACAGGGAAGTAAGCTAAGAAAAAAAAGGAAATCAAAGAAAAAGGAAAAAAGGAAAAAAATAATCTCCATAGAAACGTTAACAAACGTGTTGACAAATAAATCATAGCAGTTTTTGGTTTAAATAAATGGGATGAAGTTATTAGAAAAAAAAAATTGGGGGGTAAAACCTTGACATATAATTTAATTTTAAAACTAGATTTAAATTAGAAATAAAAATAAAATTTATAAAATCTATAAAATTGATAGAAAATTAATAAAATTTATAAAAACATAGAATAAAATAAAATATAAAACATAATAAATATAAAAATAAAGATAAAAAAGATGAAAAAAAGTTTTTATTTAGGAATATAATAAATTAATAAATTCAACAAGTGTACACACACACACACACACACACACACACACAGACACACACACACAGACACACACTAAGGATATTAATGTAATTAATATAAATTAGAATCGGGGCTTTGGGATTTACCTTCCTGCTTTTCCTTTTTGATTAAAGTATATATATATATACCGTACTGATGAGCTGTTATACAGCGAAACAGATCTGTCTGCGGATGACAATATATATATATATATATATATATATATATATATATACTAAATAATTATGTCAGATTTAAATTAGACCAGTAAACAGTTGAAAGTGCTCAGTACATGTTTTCATGTAGATATTTTATATATTTAGAATACACTGAATGAACAGAGGAAACAGAAATGATCGAGACTACACTAACGTAATTGGCTGATCTCCCCAGATTATCTATCTATCTATCTATCTATCTATCTATCTATCTATCTATCTATCTATCTATCTATCTATCTCATTATAAAACAGTAGTTCCTAAAAAAAAAAAAATTCCGAAAGTGACAACACAAATATTCTTCCTATCTTTTGCCTTTTTTTAAGGAACTTAATAATGTAAAACAGACACTAGTTAACAATGCTTTTCCTGATTACCTCATCAATCATCAAGATAGGCCATATTTTTCTAAAGTAGCTAATAGCGATACTGTACATACAAATAAAATCAATAACATTAGCACATTCAACAAAAGTCAAATACGTGTCAACCATCAGCAAGTCGAATTTTCTCTTAGAAATATAAAGAAATATATAACCCCAGACAACCTGAAGAAAAAAAATTAAATTAATTAAATATTGCAAAAATATAAAGCAGCTAACCTTATTACAAACAACAACACACTGGCAAAGTAAAAACTACAAAGGACCAACATTATACCTAAATTCAAATGCCTCTTAAAAAACTGTGTTCCTGATTGTATCAATGTCATAAATAATTACATATGTCATACTACTACATACTTATCTAGACAACTCACGTTATACCTAACCGATCATAGTTAGAACTCAATTACGCACACATATAATCCTATCAAATGCTATTCAAACATTCTATCAGAAAATATAAGAATAATAGCTTCATCCACCTGTAAAAAAAATATTTAAAATTAAGGGAGCCCTGATAATAAAAATGAAAAGGAAACAGGGAATAACATTGACTACGAACAAAATGTACTGATCCTGCTGAGAAAATAAAACATTCCTACGACTTTAGACACAGACATAAAAACGCACACATTCAGTTGAAAAAAAAAAAAAACGCTCTTCATAATGTCTCAAAGAATAGCCGAAAGCACTTGGATATGCGGAACTTTTGAACAGATTTTACACATTTTGTGTTCAGAAAGGAGAACACTTGTACAAACTCAAAGAAAATTAAATAAAAAAGCTTAATCATCGTACCCTGTCAGTGATCTTTATCAAAACATATATCAAAGATCGATTGCAGCCTATATATATATATATATATATATATATATATATATATATTGTTAATAGCTAGACAACCCATATTATGCCTACCCGACATTAGCTCAATTAGGTTTCATCTAAATACACACAAAAATGTACCAAATTCCATCCAAAACATATCAATGGAAAATACAAGTATAATAAATTCATTCAACTTGTAAAAAAGATAAATTATGGAAGTCATAATAATACAAAAGAAAAGCCAACACTCACTAACATTTACCATGAACATGGCCACAATGTGCTGACCATGTTTAGAAAATAATGCATTTCTACTACTTCAAACCCATACATAAAAAAACAACCTACACAATTAAAAAAAAAACCTTGATAATGTCTAAAAGAATAGCCGAAAGCACTTAGATATGCGGAACTTTTGAACAGATTTTACACATTTTGTGTCCAGAAAGGAAAACACTTGTATGAACACAAGGAAACCTAAATAACAAGCTTAATCGTAGTACGTTGTCAGTTATATTTAACGAAACATGTATACAAGAGAGATTGCTGGCCAAATACACAATATACATATCTATCTATCTATCTATCTCATTCTGTTCATTTCTGTTCATATCTATCTATCTATCTATCTATCTATCTATCTATCTATCTATCTATCTCATTCTGTTCATATCTATCTATCTATCTATCTATCTATCTATCTATCTATCTAGCTAGCTAGCTAGCTAGCTAGCTAGCTAGCTAGCTATCTGTGTGTGTGTTTATATTGATAGTGTAGGCAGAGTAATCTGTACAAAATTTTAAGATTGCACTAAGGCGTGAAAATGATTCGTTATGCAAAGTTGATTTCTAGGTCCTCTCTCTTTCTCTCTCTCTCTCACACACATTATCTCTCGCTATATATATATATAGTGCATCGAGGCAGCAGATAACTTTCTAAATATATACTGTTAAATATAAGAGACAATGAATGTCTATTATATTTAATCATGAGCCGTTCTAAACATCGTAATTTGGCTTTAATTTCAGGTGAAAATAAAGACAAAAATTGTCCAACATTTAGATGTTTTAATTATGCTGGTTATGATGTTTACAGCGGCTCATGATTAAACATAATAGGAATTCATTATCTGTTATATTTAACGGTATATATATATAGAGAGAAAGACATGGAGAAACTGAATGAATGATTGACATAACCAGCCCATAAGATGTGTCTGCGTACGCAAAAACCTTCAAATGTGAAATCTTCTTCAATTGGAGTAGATAGTCTAAACTATCACCCGGTTCACACTCCACCCACATCTATTGAACAGGTGTAGATGCTCATCCCTTGTTCCCTGTTTAGGATGTGGTTTCCGGTTTTCTCTTCTAATCTTCACTTTTTTTTTTCAATTGGAGTAGACAGACTAAACTATCGCCCGGTGCACACTCCACCCACGTCTATTGAACAGGTGTAGAGGCTCATCCCTTGTTCCCTGTTTAGGATGTGGTTTCCTGCTTTCTCTCCTCTAATCTTTACACTCTTACGTAGCCCTCGGCACATAAGTGGCGTTAACGCCTTGCTCGGGGTGATATGATTAAAAAAAAAATGAGTTTATTGTAAGGATAGGACATTCTTTATGCAAATATTTTTTTACCACACTCCTCAACACAGCAGGACATTATTATAGGTGATCTCTTATTATGCAGTCATTTTTCCTTGATTTACATAACAGTACGTTATTGCGGGCTTCTCGCTGACTTTATTCACAAATATGTCAGCTTTTATCACCCAAGTCAATATTATTTCAGTAAAACTAATATTAACTAATGTTTGATACGATCTTTAGGTGAATTATTTTACTATCAAGTTATAGTGTAAATAAAAGTTAATCATAGCCGTTAAAATTGAGGTTTTATGATGTTGTTATGGTTTGTTTAACAAAATACATTGATATTTATAATTTTATCATTTCAGTCATTTCGAAACAACAATGAATCGTAAAAAGCGATAAACTAAAACACCTAACAACTTGCTGGGTGATATGAACTCAACATCGAAAATTGAGAAAAGGTTTATATGACATTCTATGCAAACAAACTCAAAAGATTGAGAAGATAACAAGAAAAAACTGATTTTAAAAATTTCAGAAAAAAGAGTTTGAGTTTTGTTTAACGGCATATCAATCTCTGGGGGTTATTTAATGCCAAAAAGGTGAGGTTTAAAGGTATTTTTTAATGTTCAGTTATAGTGAGAAGGTTGATTTAGTCAGATATTAATGAACATTTTTTGTTTTTATTCTTTTTAACTTTAGAAAACTAAAGATGTCTTCGAGATTGGTATTAAAAATGTTTTGCTGAGAATATTTTTTCCTTAAAAAATGTGTTATAGTAATAATTTCTTTCTTAAAGAATGTATTGTTGGTAATATTTTTCCTTCAAAAATGAATATTTTTCTATAAAAGTCTATTTTTATGTATATAATTCTATAAAAAGGTATTTTTATACTTTTATACTCTTTTGACCCTAGTTTTGGGGTTAGATATTTTCCTATAGCTGGGAGCCTAACAGGTGCTACCACTTGGGGTCAAGGTGGACCTGAGAACAACTGCAATTAAGAGATGGTTCCATGATCCTCACAACCCTCCAATCAGTGTCCTTACTGCCGGATGCAGTTTACCGTCATGCCCAGGACCACAGAAAAAGAGAGATTTGAGAAAATCAAAAAGGTAATAAGCGAAATATTTCTGTTGACCAGCAAGAAAATATCTGAAGAAGATGTTGTTGCTAATATAAAGAAAAAGAAAAGAAATCGTTTTTATTATTACATAAATTTGCTTGGCAAAATAAATATGTACAATTTAATTACTGCTATTAAATAAAATCTAAACTTATTTATAAATGGCACTTTGTCTGTGTGTGTGTGTCCGTTACCTATAGACTCCGAAACGGCTGAACCGATTTTCTTGAAAATTCACACAATTGTACTATAAGCGTCTGCGTGTGTTCTTAGCTAGGTTTTGTGTCGAGGTACCCCCGATAAATATCGAAAATTGATAATCGAAAAAATCGGGTTATAGAAAGAGTGGTCAGATTTTAATCAAATTTGATACACTCATAAACAAAGACATAAGAAACGATATTCAAAAGTTTCAAGGTTGCAGTTCTATCCTTGGATGACTTATTTGACTCCGATATTGGAAATCGATACCCCAATATCCTACCGGGTTTGATCAAAATAAGTTTTTCCTCACCGACGGGATGTGGCTTCCCTTTGTCTGTTCTAGAAATACTTTCATGGCATCTGCTCCAACAAACTTAAGTCACTCGTGCTATTCGTGCTGGACTGGCAACTGGGTCTCTTCTATTCACAGTTAGATCAGCCAAATGCAGACGATAATTCTACTCCTTCAGCTTCTTTTCTCGCACTTCCCGCCTGTGAAACTCGCTTCCATATTCTTGCTTTCCTGACGGCTACAACCTCTCTTAACCACTTGACTCTAGTTCTTTCTACACCACCTTGTATATCCTTTCCTTTCTCTCCACTTTGCAACTGTCGTCACACCTGTATTTCCATCCTTCTCTTGCTCCTTTCTAACTGGTTCGTCTTTCTCTTCACTCTCTTCAATCTAATCTTTTTACTCTTATGTAGCCCCCTGCACATCAGTGGCGTTACCGCCTTGCTCGGGGTGATACGATTAAAAAAATACAAATAAGGAGATAAAAATCAGTATAATATGACATCTCAAGGCAGTAAAATTATCGTTTGTTATTAAAATTCTGGGAATGATATCAAGAAGCGAAAACAAATATGTGAAACATATTTCTGGTAACGTCAAAATATCTGAATTTAAAAAAATTGTACTCATGGGTACTTCTGTCATTTTAACATAGATTTCTTTCCGTACATTGACCGCATTTACATATCTATCACCAATGAGTGCATAACATTTAACCTATTTGCATTTTCTGTTATAAAAACAAAGTGTCTCTTGTTGAGACATCGGAACAACTCATACTACACAATGCAATGGCAAACAGATCACAGCAATAAGAAAAATGTTTGAATAAATAAGCAAATACAAAGACCTGGAGATAAAATTATTAGGTTGTTCCAAAAGTTCGTAAACACTTGCAAAACATTGAAATTTTACTCGCCAAAGTAATCTAAGGTTACCAGAAAGCACTTGCAAAAAAATTGAAATTTTACTCGCAAAAACAACAAAAATTTTTACTCAAAATAAAGACCATCATTTTCATTTTCCAAGACTTTCTGCCATCGATCTGCAAGCTTTCGGATCTGGTCAAGGCACCATTCAGTCGGCTTCGAATCAAAGAATACTTGACACGCTTCCTAGAATTCATCAAACGAGTCGAATCGGCGGCCTTTCAAAAAGTGTTGCATTGAGCGGAAAATGCCGTAATGATGTCAGGACTGTAGGCTGGACTGTAGGCTGGATGTGGAAGAACCTCAACGTCGTCCAGCTCTTCAAACTTGTCTTTGGTATTCCTGGTGGTGAGTGACTTGGCATTGTCCTGCTGCATCAAAGCGCTCTTTCGGTTGATCAAAGCCAGGTACTTTTGCTTCAACCTTTCGTAGACTCGCTCAAGTTGTTGACAGTAAAGTTCGGCACTGATGGCACGACCATTCGGAACCAAATGAAAATGCACGGTTTCTTCAAAGTTCCACCAAACGCACAACATGACTTTCTTGCCGAATCGATCTTATTTTGGAACCGACGGTGTCTCTTGCCCTTTCTGAACCCAACGCTTGTCTCGATTGTGCTGGACCAGATAGACCCATTTCGCAAGTGTTTTCGAACTTTTGGGAAAACCTAATATAACATTTCGAGTCATAGATTCAACTATATATATATATATATATATATATATATATATATATATATATATATACAAACAAAGTTGAATTTATGAATCAATATATATATATATATATATATATATATATATATACATACAAAGTTGAATATATGAATCAATATGTATATATATACAAACAAAGTTGAATATATGAATCAATATGTATATATATACAAACAAAGTTGAATATATGAATCAATATATATATATATATTGTTTTGGAACCGACGGTATCTCTTGCCCTTTCTGAACCCAACGCTTGTCTCGATTGTGATGGACCAGATAGACCCATTTCGCAAGTGTTTTCGAACTTTTGGGACAACCTAATATAACATTTCGAGTCATAGATTCAACTTTAATATATATATATATATATATATATATATATATATATACAAGCAAAGTTGAATATATGAATCAATATATATATATATATATATATATACATACAAAGTTGAATATATGAATCAATATGTATATATATACAAACAAAGTTGAATATATGAATCAATATATATATATATATTGTTTTGGAACCGACGGTATCTCTTGCCCTTTCTGAACCCAACGCTTGTCTCGATTGTGCTTGACCAGATAGACCAATTTCGCAATTGTTTATGAACTTTTGGGACAACCTAATAGAATCAGTGTGGTATTTAAAAACTAAAATTGATGAAGTAAGGAAATTAAGAAAATTCAAAAAAATTCCTGGTGCACCATTTCTCCAAGAAAAAATAGTTTTAAGTAACACAACCTTTATCCTGCAATGTACTTTGTCCACTGAAGGTTTTTAAATAACTTTCTTTCGTTTAAGTGTAAGCAACCACAAAAAACATATCTTTTATCTGCCCTAGGTTATTGTTTATGACGTGGAGTAAACAATAACAATTGAAATATTTCCAGAAAGCCTCTATTCTACTACTGTTAAATAGTTTTTATTTGAGTGCCTATCAAAACAGTTGAATGGCTTGTGAATCAACAAAACAGGAAGGCAACGGATGACCACACGACGAAAACAAGTTAGAACTCAGCATATCCAAACCAGCTGAAAATTCCATGATTTAGTGATACATCTTCTTTAATGTCGGTTCGGTACTTGTCTTTTACCTATCATAATCACTGATCATTGTTCCAATTCCACGGAAAACCCACGGAGATTTCGAATAATGATTTCTAATAGAGAAGGACATCATATATATATATATATATATATATATATATATATATAATATTTCTATAATGATTTCTAAGACAGAAGGACATTATATATATATATTTCCTTCTTATTCAAAAATCAAAATTTCTAGAATCAAAGAAAGTTTTCCAGAATAAAAATTTTCAGAGGAAAAACTTTTCAGAATTAAAATTTCCAGAACCTAAATTTTCAGAATCAATATTTACACAAGAAAAAATTTTCAGAATAAAAAAATTCCAGAATTTTTCTTGAGTCAAAGTTTTCAGAATCAAAATTTTTAGAATCAAAATAGTACCTGCGGAAAAGTATTGCTCATAAAATAGTTACTAATATCAATAATATAATATAATCCGTATACAAAATTGTTAAAATGAAACAAGCTTTGTAGTAAATGTCTATCAAATAGAAAGTTATTTTCTTTTAAAGTCATTAATATATCTCGAATAAAGCCAATTTTTATGCTGTAAGTAAAAGAAAAATCTTACAACAAACGGACTTTCTTTTGAAGTATTTTATCTTAGAAAAAAGGTACATTTTGCCACCGGCGTTTTTCTAAAGCAGGGCCGCATGTGATATAGTTTAGCATAACGTGGACCTCAATACTAAATAAATCAAGCTGATTTCTCTAATGACAGTACCGCAACCACATTCACCACAGAAGTTCAAACGGATTAAAATCTGACTATGGGAAAAATTCGATTAATTTAAAGGGAAGCGGATAATTTGTTTTATGTAATTAAAAACTTAAGTCTTAATGTAAAACACTGATGACATGTGCATTTATTTGAGTATGCAAACATATTTTGTTTGTAAATGAATGTATTTTTTTTTCTAGGCAGAAAATTATTATGAATGTTTGCTGTTGTTGTAGCAAATGAACTTTACACGTGTAAAGCTTCGTTAGTGAAAACCGCCAATTTTTCGAAATGATGAAAAAGTTATTAACAAAAGCTTACAAAATTCAAGAAGCATTATATTTGGTGATTGTTTCTGTATGTACTTATGTGTGAGTAGGATTATTTTTTTCACGGCATATCAACATCTATGGGGTATTTAATTCCCGAAATTTGAATATTTTCAACACAATTGTATCATATAAACTACAGATAAAATGTATTGTTGCTCATTTTAATATAAATATTTATTGTTGCAGATTTTACTATAAAAATACACTTTTGGTCTTTGTCGTTTAAAATGTTTCGGTAATTTTAATATAAATAGGTACTTTTTGTAATTTTTATTATAAAAGTTTTTATTCTTTTATAATTTTTTTTTGGTTTTGCATTGGTGTTCACTAATACTAATACATACTAAGACAGATGACTTTCAAGCGGTTTTTTATACTGGGTTCTTGGAAGAATTGATAATTATCGTTTTTATGTTAAAACTGAAAATGGATAAAAATTAGAGACAGTTTTTCGATACTCGGTGTTTTTTGTTTATAAAAAAAAGAAAAACCCGCTCACCAAGCAGCAGAAATATAAACCATTTATGGAGAAAATGACATACGCTGAGAGTACAGTTTTGAACTGAAACCTTTATTTCGTTCACCGGGGTAATTTCTGCTGGAAGAAGCATAACTTATCGAACTAGTACAATTTATCACGGTAAATGAAATAAAGGCTTCAGTTCAAAATTCTAATCACCTGAAGAAGGTCGGAGCGTACACTGACCGAAACGTCGCGAATATGGCAACAAAGATGAGTCGGAAAAATGCAAATAGTCTAAATAAGGTAGTGTTTGAAGCAAATTTCACGAGCTAATCCCTTAAAGTGGTCTTAGTTTGGATCTGTTTAATTATCTTAATCTGTCTTAATAATATTAATCATCATCATCATTTATCCATCATCACACCCAGATGGTGCATAGGGCAGCAACTTTTTGTTGCTGTTTCTGTAACAAACTGTTTTTTACGGGGCAGGGTTGTTAGCCCTGCACCCAACCACCAAACCTGGAGGACCGGTGGACCATTCTTGGTTCTTACGTTTACAGCACCTGGTATTCCCAAATGGTCACCTATTTAAATACTGATCAGGCTCGAGGTTGCTTAATATTAATATTAATAATTATTAATATTAATATTAATAATATATAAATATTAATATTAATATTAATAATATATTAATGAATAATAATAATATTAATATTAATATTAATAATATTAATAATTCTCATTAATCCGATTTGACTTAATCTGTTCTGTCAGTTGCAGTATTACAAAGATTTCTCTAACTTCCATTTTTTTTTAAAACTACAACCATCTGCACTTGATCTGCTAGTTTTTCTCTTTTTCCCTTCCATTCGGATTTTTCCATTATTCATTCAGTCCGAAATTCACAAGCCACGCGAAAACCTAATGGCTTCTATCAACAAGAAGGGTGTATTTCATGGTGGGACAAAAACGACCACAATGGTAATCTAGACCGGCATCATATTAGCAGTATTAGCAAGAATAGTTGTCTCCAGCAGGAATTAGATTCAAGAGTCTGAGATGGAATAGAAAGTGAATTAAATGACACTTCAAATTTTTTGTGAATGAAAAAAGTTAATAAAAATAACAAAATAGAGCCTTTTTTATCTTTTTACAACGTGAAGGCAGTAACTTTAGTTAATTTTAAAAGTTTTCTTATGTGGTGAGGGTGGTGCCTGGCCACTTGTATCTGTGTATACTAGTCTACTAGAGCGGATAGCTAATCTATTTTGCAGACGCCTGCTCAGGCACTTGTGTTTGTTCAACGCTCATACAGCACACTTGTAGTTTAGAATGCACCTATGGTGAGCGGACCTTAGTTAAAGATTCTAAAAGAGAGTGCATTGTATTAATGTGGAGAAATGTATCACTTAACTGTGCAGAATCATGCCGATTTTGAAGTTTAGTGAAGGGACTATTAAGATGACCCAGTCCCTCACTCCTCAGGACTTATAATTCAATCTGCTCTCTCTCTCTCTCTCTCTCTCTCTCTCTCTCTCTCTATATATATATATATATATATATATATATATATATATATATATAACTGTTACATGATATTTTTCAGATTACATGTGTTTCGTTGTTGCGCTACTTAATGAGATGCAAATCTATCTATCTATCTATCTATCTATCTATCTATCTATCTATCTATCTATCTCATTCTCTTCATATCTATCTATCTATCTATCTATCTATCTATCTATCTCATTCTGTTCATATCTATCTATCTATCTATCTATCTATCTATCTATCTATCTATCTATCTATCTATCTATCTCGTTCTGTTCATATCTATCTATCTATCTATCTATCTATCTATCTATCTATCTATCTATCTATCTATCTATGTAATGCCATAAACATACACATATGTTTCGCTGGAAAAACATAACTTTAAAAGATTTGTTGGTATCTCCCCAAATGAATAACTTTTAAGTTAAGTTTTGATGGTGTCTCATATTTCCATCGTTGCGGGATTCAAATAGAAAACTTCCTTTTCGCTCTGTTTCTTTCTCCACTTCCTACAGCCCTCACCCCCACCCCATCGTCTCAAGCTCATCTTTTCCTAAAAACATCCGAATACATTGGATTCAACCGTTAGTCGCTTCTTTTATTCTCATTTGAAATATTTTCTTTCTTAGACATTGACTGAAAAGCAGAGTGATTGGTCATTTCATAAAACGTCTTTTTCAGTTTCATTTTCTCCTAACGTGAGGAAGATAAACAAGAGAAAATGACAGAAATAAGAGAAAATGACAGAAACAAGAGAAAATGACAGAAACAAGAGAAAATGACAGAAAGAAGAGAAAATGGCAGAAAGAAGAGAAAATGACAGAAAGAAGAGAAAATGACAGAAAGAAGAGAAAATGGCAGAAAAAAGAGAAAATGACAGAAAGAAGAGAAAATGACAGAAAGAAGAGAAAATGGCAGAAAGAAGAGAAAATGACAGAAACAAGAGAAAATGACAGAAAGAAGAGAAAATGACAGAAACAAGAGAAAATGACAAAATGTAAAGAAACAAGAGAAAATGAAAATAGAAACAAGAGAAAATGACAGAAAGAAGAGAAAATGACAGAAACAAGAGAAAATGACAGAAACAAGAGAAAATGACAGAAAGAAGAGAAAATGGCAGAAAGAAGAGAAAATGACAGAAACAAGAGAAAATGACAGAAAGAAGAGAAAATGGCAGAAACAAGAGAAAATGACAGAAAGAAGAGAAAATGACAGAAAGAATTGAAAATGACAGAAACAAGAGAAAATGACAGAAACAAGAGAAAATGACAGAAAGAAGAGAAATTAAAATAAAATAAGAAGAAGAGAAGAAAGAAGAGAAAGAAGTTAAGTTAAAAAAGGAAGAGTGGATTAAAGAAATGAAAAAATGAAATTGTACAAGAAAAAAAAAAGAAGAGATCATGATGTTGGTTAGTTGTTTTTATGGCATATGTACCTCGGCGGGTCATTTATTGCCAACTAAATTTTATTTATTTATAGCTGGTAATACCTTTTTTCTTTTCAACAATTGTTGTTTTTATATAAGTTTTGTGTCTAGTATTACTTTTTCTTCGCGTATCAAGATTCCTTGGGATTTATTTTTAAGGGCAGGGTCCCCAATTCTTACCCTTGTTATTTAACCCATAACTGGAGGGAAGGGACGGATTTATACTTTTCCCAACGGTACCAGTACTTAAGTAAATGCAGGGTACTTAACTGGAATACGAACTCGGCTCACCGATTTCTCTTTCCGAGCCGATATCCACTGCACCACAACGTACATCCGTCAATAAACGCTTACAGCATCTGGTATTATCAATCGGTCACCCATCTAAGTACTGACCAGGCTCAACGTTGCTTAACTTCGGTGATTGATCGAGAACAGGTGTATTCAACGTGATTTAGCCGTAAGTCAAGAAAAACATGAAGAAATTACCTGGGAAAATATCGAAGGAACAATTATAAAAAAGAAACCGACGAGAAAGAAAGAAAGAGAGAAAGCCTAGAAAGAAAGGAAGAGAGAAAGAGAAAACCTAGAAAGAAAAAAAAGAAAGAAAGAGAGAGAAAACCTAGAAAGAAAGAAAGAAAGAAAGAAAGAAAGAAATTTTCTTATGGCAGTGAATACTGAACAATATCATCAAATAATGAAGGAAAAAAACTTGAAGCATCCGAAATGTGGTTCTACAGAAGGATGCTGCGGATATCATGAACTTAGCATGTGAGCAATGATGAGGTTTTGGAAAGAATGGAAACGAAAAATAAATTAATATTGAGCATCAGGAAGAGACAACTAAAGTTCCTGGGACATGCAATGAGGAGAACTTGATACTAACAGGCCAGATAGGGGGGGGAAAGAGACAGAGAAAAGCAGTGCATTACATATTTGAAGGGCCTGAGCAGGTGAATGACAGAACAGGGGTTGTTACAGGAGAAAGTGTGCTAAAATCCACCAGGGATAGGGAAGGCCATGATCGCCTACGTCCTGAAAGGACAAGGCACATAGGAAAAGAAGGAAATTCGTATTATGATTTCATGGAAATAGTAAAAATTGAGGGTATAAGAAAAGAAGAAAAAATAAAGAAAGAAGGTAAAAAAAAAACGAAATAAATAAAGAAAGTAAGAAGGAATCTCTTTGCTCCTTTGCTAAAATTCAGAAGCAACGTCAATTCAGGGGAGAAAAAGGCTTTATTTTAACAAATAAGTAGCTATCAAAGCAAATCCCCTGTTTATAAAGATAGCATAAATGCATACTGAAAAAATATATATTAAATTATAGTTAGTTTTAAGAATATGATGTGTTATAGCTGAAAATGCATCTGTCTTATCTCTAAACAAGAACAGATACGTTGGGCAAGATATAAGTCACACGTTAATAAAATTAAATTACTAAATCTCCTTTATCCGATGTCACAGCAGTTGGTTTCCTTTCATCTGACATATCAGTGTTAGTTTGCTGAGGAAAGAATAAATCTATCTAAACTTATTTATAAATATAACTTTGTCTGTGTATGTGTGTGTGTCCGTTACCTATAGACTCCGAAACGGCTGAACCGATTTTCTTGAAAATTTACACAGTTGTACTATAAGAGTCTGCGAGTGTTGTTAGCTAGGTTCTATGTCGAGGTATCCCCGATAATTATCGAAAATCGATAATCGAAATAATTGGATATAGAAGGAGAGGTCAGATTTTAATCAACTTTGATATACTCATAGACAAAGACATAAGAAACGATATTCAGAAGTTTCAAGGTTGCAGTTCTTACAATAGTGCAGAAAATCAATAATATATATCTATAAAAGGTAAGATGTTTCTGTGTGTGTCTGTTTATTTGCCTGTATGTCAGTATTTTTTTCAGCCCTTTTATTTTAGTTTTTGCTTCGGGTTTGGCTCTAATAGGTATAATTGTAATTCTTAGTCTCAGCCATTATACCATTTACTCAGAGGACTTATTTAGCCGTCAAAATTCAGTTTACGATGAAAAAAAACTTATTTAATATCGATATCAGGAAATTAAAATTTGTCTTACATTCATTCATTTTTCTCTCAGTCTACGGTTTCGCTTCAACTGGAAACAACTATTACTTTTTAGTTTTTCGTGCCAACGTCCATAGAGTCTGAGCTCCAGGACCATGGATTACTTTTAAAGCTTTCATTACACCCGAGTAACGCCGGGCTATACTGCTATTAATATATAATCCTGAACATAGATTTACCGTGATAGATTCTGCTTTCCTCTGTCTCTCTTTCTCCCTTTCTGACCTGTAAGTATCAGGTTTTCAAAGCCCACCTTCCTCATTACATGTTCCAGGAACTAAGGGTTTCATTTTCTGATGTATTAGTTTCCTTTTCGTTTCCATTCTCTCCGAAATCTCATCGTTGCTCACATGTTCAGTCTATGATATCCGCAGCATCTTCCTGTAGAACCACTTTTGGGTTGCTTCAAGTCACTCCTTCATTTTTTAGGAGATTGTCCAGACTTTGCTGTCATATTGAAAATCAGACATCACATAACAATCCAGTATTTCCTTTGTTTCTAGCGAAAATTTATTGTCTTTCAATTAACTACTCCGCTTCTGGAATGCATCCCTGGCGATGCCGGTTCGCCTTCGGGTCTCAGTGCCGCACTTGCCGTTTTCTGTTCGAACACGGTGCAGGATATGCGTTGAGGTGCAGTGGATATCGACTCAGAACGACAAATCGGGGAGCCGAGTTCGAATTCTACTTGAATTCCTTGCATTCACTTGCGCACAAATATCCTTGGGAAAGGTATTAATCCGTCTCTTCCCTCAATTTATGGGTTAAATAATAAGACAGATTGGGTTCTATTGCCTTGTCTGACAACCAGTCTACCTCAGAAAGAAATGGAAATCTACTGCGGGATAATCTTCTGGCCAGTCAGTCATGTCTCGATAGAGACATGATCGCCCAAGCGTGTTTCACGTATGAAACTTAACTGACTGGCTGACATTAAGCTAAATTGTTCGATAGATTTCCCATTCGTTTGCACCTAGCTTTTTAGGCAGTGCTATTAAATCGATCTGATTAGGTCTTCAGGTATCTCACCACTGTTATCGATTTCATTTATAATTTCTGTAATTTTTTTACTCCTAAATTATGTAAGACTGTCAGCTGTCTGGTCTAGTTGATTTGTTTCTGCTACCGAAAAGCTTACAGGTGGGATTTATGACTAGTGTTTGGCATAATTGTTCTGAGAGATTCATCCTTTTTCTTTTCCACAGTGCCAGTCAGTCAGACAGTTAAATGATACACGTTTTGGGCGATCATGTCTCGAAAGAGACATGACTGATTGGGCAGAAGATTATCCCGCACTAGGTTGCCATTGCTATCTGGGGTAGGCTAGTTTCCAGCCATAGCTATACAACCCAATCTGTCTAGTTATTTGACTCAAACCTAGAGGGGGAAGAAATGTATTATATTATTAAGTAGTACTTAGTGGGGGATCAGTTTATTACTTCATAACAATAGAAAACCGGTCCCCCACTTTATGACCAGTAGCAGCCTTAATCATGATTCCAACTATTATATTCACTCAGTCAATTAAGTGCCATACATGATGCACGCTTTGGGCGATCCTGTCTCGAAAGAGACATGACTGACATGGTAGAAGATTATCCCTCAGTAGGTTACCATTACTTTATGCGGTAGACTTGTTGCCAGCCAAGGCTATAGAAACAAATCTGTCCTATTTTTTAATCCATAACTGGAGGGAATAGATGGATTAATAGTTTTCCCTAGGTTATTTGTGCGTAAGTGAATGAAAGGAATTCAGCTGAAATTCGAACTCGGCTCCCCGATTTGTCGTTCCGAGTCGATATCCTTTGCACCACAGTGCCAGTATTCACCTAAAAAAAATTACTGTTGTTTGTTCTGTAATTTTCATTTTTTTATTCATAGTTTCATATTTCTTCAAATTTTAATCAACTTCCCCGGCTTCTGAAAGAAACTTTCAATTTGACACTATTAAACGTAACATAATGTAAAGTCATTTACAACTGGATATCCTCTCTGCTTTTTTATATACATTCAGAAAATGACATTTAGCGAATTCCATTCAGTAAACTACATTTAGTAAATTACATTTAGTAAATTACATTTCTTTATTTGCTACATGTGTGGAAAGGGAAACCCATTTTCTCTTATTTCGTAACCATTCTTTTAATCCTTAAGCTTAATTTTTTGTTTAGTTTTCACTCAAAGGCTTCCCTGGAAACAGTTCAGCTTCTCTGCCATACAATCCACGTACCAAAGGTTCAATCCGCGATTATCATCCTGTGAAGGCCGGAGGACACAACAGCCGAAACAGCTGTTATAACAAGAACACCTATGAAAGCATTAGTCTGAATGTAAACATTATTCTGTCTGTTAAAAATTCAAACTCAAGTGCTTAAAAATCATTCTACGATGTTTGTACAGAAAGTATTCATCCACTTTTCACGCTACTGGGAGTTGTTTGTAACTTATCTACACATAAACGGAAACAGACACTCTCTCTTGGGGTTATTCAGGTGTCAGTAAGATGTTACTGAGCTAGCTATGTACTCTGTGACCGTCTTATTCATAGCAACGTAGAGCAAAACAACCTACCGAGCTTTTTAGCAAATCATAACATGACCAGCTTGTAAACAGGAGGAGATTGCAGATTGTGTTTAAAGATCTCTAAGAGTAGCTGAGGGCAAAAACTCAAATATAATATTTAATGTTTCAAGAAGAGAACTAAGGTATCAAATGATTGGAGGTTTCCCGAACATACCTCACAATGATTACAGCAAAGTAGTTTCGCATTTTTTTACAGTGATCGAAGAGAGCCACTACAGGTGGAGTGTTAGGGTATAAGCGGCACATTATGAGGGGAAAGATAACGGTTAATCCTAGACTTGGACACGTTATTGTAGTGATCGGGGAAATATCCTCTAGGGAGTCGGTTTCATAAAGCAGTGGCTCGTGAGAAAAACTACTTGAGTGGAACTTATATCTCACGGAAGGAATACGAAGAAAACGACGGTGGTTTGCTACAATGTGTGTGACATTGTGGATCTTAGCTACGAAAGTTAGAACTCGCCAAATTAGAATCAGAGGTCAGAGGTCGAACCCATTATGAATTCCGGATTTAATACTGATTTAGTCAAGTTATCACCCATTAGAAAGATATTAATCCGCCTCTTTCATCCAGCTATGTTTTAAATAACAGGACAGTATGGGTTTTATAGCCATGGTTGGCAACCAGTCTACTGCAGGAAGAAACCTACTGCAAGAAAAACATCTACTTGCTCAGGCCCTTCAAATATGTTATCCGCTGTTTTCCTCTGTCTCTTTTTCCCTTTATCTGACGTGTTAGTATCAGATTCTCCAAGCCCTCCTTCCTCATTTCATGTCCCAGGAACTTCAGTTGTCACTTCCTGATGCTCACTATTAATTTCCTTTTCGTTGCCATTCTTTCCAACACCTCATCATTGCTCACATGTTCAGTCCATGATATCCGCAGCAACCTTCTGTAGAACTACATTTTTGTGTGCTTCAATTTTTTCCTTCATCTTCGATGATATGTCCAACATTCATTGCCGTATTGAAGAACTGACATCACATAGCAATCCAGCACTCTCTTCTTTGTTTCTAGTGAAAGTTTCCTGTGTCTTAATACTTTACTCAGCTTCTGGAACGCGTCTTTCGCCATGCCAATTTATCTTCGACTCTCTGTGTCGCACTTTCCATCACCTGTTAGAACACTTCGTAAGTATTTAAATTTTTTTACTTGCTTGATTTTAGTATCCACCACCTGTATTTGTCATTTTAGGTTGCTTTTTTTTACTGATGACCAAGCATTCAGTTTTCTTGCAGTTTATTTATAGTCCTTTCTTGTCACTCTCTTCAGCTACCTTCTGTATGAGGTCTTGTAGTTTCCTTTCCGTGTCTGCAATCAGCACTGTATCATCTGCGTATATTATGTTAAAATTGTGGCCTCCGATTGCAAATCCTGGCATAGTATATCCTGGTCTAAACAAATCATAATGGAAGGCAGCGTGAAATTTTTATAAATCATTGTATAAACATCTTTTAATATATGACGTAATTCTTGGCTCGATTAAAAATATTACCAATTGTAAAAATGTCGATTGAGAGCTGCGTTTTGAACAAGATGTTTCAGACTATATATTAAGTAAAAACTAAAATATTGATAAATTAGTGACAATGTTGTATTAAAACATTTATAAAATGAAACGTCTTTTCGAACTGAAGTCATTTCTCAAGCTGTTGATCGTTACGAGTTTTAGACAAATATAATTTTGTATAATAAAAAAAATACTGCCGAAAGGTTTCAACAAATTTGTTTAAAATAAAAAGTAAAGTAAAATAAAATAATGTACTCGATAATAGGGAAGGTGCAGAAAAGGATAAAATTGAAGAATTGGCTGAAAGCTGAAAAAAGGGAAGATAAATTTGAAAAAGAAAAATGAGGTGAGAAAGACCAGAGACATAAAGAAAACAATGTTTTACAAAAAAATAAATAAATAAAAAAAAATGAACGGTGAAAGTAAAAATAAAAGAATAAATTAAAGTGAAAAAAAAAAAAATATGAAGACGAAAAGAAAAAGCGGGACAGAAAAAGAAAGAATGAATCGTGAAAGAATAAGAAGAATAAGAAAAAAGAAAGAAGGGAAAAGGTAAAAAAGAAGTCAAAGAAGTTTTACAAAAGAAAATGAGGAACGAATTTAACGTGAATGGCAAATATTTAAAAATGAAACTTTGGAAGAAGAAGAAGAAGAAGAAGAAGAAGAAGAAGAAGAAGAAGAAGAAGAAGAAGAACAAGAAGAAGAAGAAGAAGAAGAAGAAGAACAAGAAGAAAAAGAAAAATTAGGAATAGAAAGAAAAAGAAATAGGAGGAGAAAGGAAGAAGAAGAAGTAGGAGGAGAACAGAAGAAGAAGTAGGAGGAGAAAATGGGAAGACGTGGAAAGAAAAGAAAAAGGAGAAGGAGAAATGAAGAAGAAGAAGAAGAAGAAGAAGAAGAAGAAGAAGAAGAAGAAGAAGAAGAAGAAAGCTTTTTTTAATTCTTCCACAACCTGTAAACTCCTTATATCTTAGTGGCTTTATGCCTTGCTTGGGGTGAAACTGATAAAAAATAAAATAAAAAAAAAACAGAAATAAAAAGTTCAAATAAGAAAGTAATTGTTTTAAATATTTCAAGTGTACGAAAACATTTAATTTCTCGGAAGATTTTTTATCCAATTTGCAGCCCATCCAACCTTCACTGATCGACGCATTCCGCTTTGAAAGAAATATTTAATTATCCTAAACTGATTGCAGCATTCAATGTGCCTTTCCTTTTTTGCATTGCTTTCTAGGTCAAATACAAAGACGATTTACGACATTCATAAAAACAAGGCGTACAATGGATAACTACAAACGCGAAAAGCATTAAAAAGAGCCTCAGTTTAAGCGGAAGTCATGCAGAAGTACGGAAGCCCATCGGAGCTAAAATCATCGGAGTACTTCAAATTTGAGAAAAATTAGAGACAGTTTAGACAACAACAAAATAGGCAAAATAATTAAGAGGATGGTAAAGTACTAGGGAGTTTTATGCACAGCCTACATTCGTGATCTTATGGGAATAGTAGGTAGTGCGACCATAGCAGAAATAAAACATATAATAATAATAATAATAATAATAATAATAATAAGAAGAAGAAGAAGAAGAAGAAGAAGAAGATGTGAAAGCAGATGAAAAGTGTTGAATATTGGAGATACTTAATCCTGAGAGAAAACGTGGATGGCCATAGCTTTCAACAAATTTAAATTTTTCTTCTATGCCCCTACAGTACGAAGAAGATGATAGCTCTTTACCGTTCTCTGTAGCTCTCAGTAAAGTTTAACTTTTGCTATCTATTCAAACCACTGTTCTACTGATCACTTACACAAACATTAAAAACTCCTATCCACTGTCCATCTTAATTTAATGTCTAAATTTTCCTAGTACTCTTTGCTCATTCTTTTCTAGAAATGCCATTGTCTCTTTCTGATTGTAAGTAAAAATATCATTGTTGTTTAAATTTTGTCGTTGTTCAGTCCATTTAATTATTCTCAGCGTCTTTCTTTGGAACAACATTATGAGATTCTCTTCTACGGTTTTACCAGTATTTTTAACCTGTGATTTGCGACGCATTGTTGAGGCATTTGAGATTAAAATTGATGGGTCTGGACGATTATACCTGCAGGGACAAGCCTATTCTACCCCCCGTTTTTACTGAATATTCAGCAAATATTCTCCCGCAACTTAATCTAGGCTACACGCACTCGAGGACAAAGCCTTTGGTTTGAGGATTTAATAAAAGGTGTGACTGGAATAAGATCTTATTTATAAATGGAATTTTGTGTGCGTGTGTATGTATGTGTGTGTGTCCGTTACCTATAGACACCGAAACAGCTGAACAGATTTTCTTGAAAATTTACACAGTTGTACTATAATCGTCTGCGAGTGTTCTTAGCTAGGTTTTGTATCGAGGTACCCCAGATAAATATCAAAAATGGATAATCGAAAAAATCGGGTTATAGTAGGAGTGGTCCGATTTTAATCAAATTTGATACACTCATAGACAAAGACATAAGAAACGATATTCAGAAGTTTCAAGGTTGCAGTTCCTACAATAATACAGAAAATCGATAATATATATATATATATATATATATATATATATATATATATATATAAGTCAAGATGTTTGTGTGTGTGTCTGTTTATCTGCCTGTATGTCTGTATTTTCTTCAGCTCTTTTATTTTAGTTTTTGCTTTGGGTTTGGCTGTAAGTAGGTATAATTGTAGTTCTTAGTCTCAACTCAGATACCATTTACTCAGAGGACTTTTTAGCCTTCAAAATTCAGTTTATGACGAAAATAACCTATTTGATATCGATACCAGGAAATCAAAATTTGACTTACATCCATTCATTTTTCTTTCAGTCTACGGTTTCGCTTTGACTGGAAACAACTATTGCTTTTTAGTCTTTCGTGCCAACGTCCAAAGAGTCTGAGCTCCAGGACCAGGGATTAGTTTTAAAGCTTTCATTACACCTGAGCAGCGCCGGACTATACTTCTAGTATTTAATACGCGCAGAAACTTGTTTTCTATGCTGATGACAAAATCATTTACTCCTGTGTCGATCATATATCTGATCATTTCGATAAGGTCAACATGACATCTGATCTAAAAAATTACCTAATTAGGGAAAGGAATAGAATGTTCATTTCAGTCAGTCAGTTAAGTACCATACGTGATACACGCTTCGGTGATCATGTCTCGAAAGAGTCATGACTGACTGGGCAGAACATTATCTCACTGTAGGTTGCTATTATTTTCTGAATAACTGGACAGATTGGGTTCTGCTGCCATGGCTGGCAACCAGTTTACACTGGTTGCCAGCCATGGCAGCAGAACCCAATCTGTCCAGTTATTCAACCCATAACTGGAGGGAAGAGACAAATTAATACCTTTTCCATGGGTATTTGTGCATAAGTGAATGCAAGAAGTTAAACTGGAATTCGAACTCGTGATGTGCGTTGTGATGCAGTGGATATCGGCTTAGAACGAAAAATAGGGCTGCCGAGTTCGAATTCCAGGTAAATTCGTTCCATTCACTTGCGTGCAAATACCTTTGGAAAAGGTGTCAATCCGTCTCTTCCCTTCAGTTATTGGTTTAATAATACTGCGGGATAATCTTCTGCCTAGTCAGTCTTGTCTCGAAAGAGACATGATCGTCCAATCGTGTATCATGCATGGCACTTAACTGACTGATGTTCATTTCAACAATCACAAAACGAAACTTTTGTTTATTAATCATCTGAGTGACACATTCTTATCTCCTATCAGTATGGCTGATGCTAACCTCTACGAAAGTGAACTGTCGCGCTTTTTCGATTTAACATTCTAAGTTGACTTGAATAGAAATGATTGCATTGAAGCCATTGTGCACTAGTGTGCTATCTAAGAAATTTAGTTCACTGTGTCTTATGGGACAATTTGTTTTTTTCTGAATTTATCTATTATTATATAATAATTTTGCTTTTTCCTTCCTTAGTTGCTTACTTAATTACTTTCTCTGTCCGTTACCCCACTGAAGAAAGATAACACACTTACTCTCTACACGAGCTTTTCCTTCCCCTCTATATATTTAAACGCTACTCTCTTCAGCCTTTCTCTCACCATTGCCAAACGGAAGGGTAGTAAAGAGTGAGAGAGTAGGAGGAGATCCTATAACATTACCGTAGCAATAGCAGCTTAAGCTAGTGGTTGTAGCAGTAATTGTGTGTGTATATGTGTGTGTACTGTACAATAGAGTAAAAATAGGTAGGTTTGCTGTCGTATCCTGCGACCTAATAACAAAATTTCTTCCCTCTATACCCTTGGCTATTACAAGTTGGTCTTTTCTGTTTACAATGGACACAGGAGCCATGATTTTTCAGTAATAAAAAAAAAAATTTCTCTTTCAAAATCTCTCACAAAATAGCGTACAGTATTTTGGTTATGGTCTGTGCATACGCCGCTTAATATAATATAAGATTACAGTAAAGTAGCTTCTATGGACATTACTTTTATAGATATTTTATTAAAATTACACTCTGTGTTATCGTTATTTTATTATCCAATACCTTTATGTTTGAAGACGTTATTATCATTTGTAATATGACAAAGTAACATTTTTCCAGGAGATCGTAATTATCCTTCCGTGGAAATTCCACGGGTTCCACTAATATATATAAGTCTAACATTCGTCTGTGCTTAGAATATCGCTAACACATATAGTCTGATGCTCTCGCTATATATGTAGAGATCCATGATGAAATCCAAACAAGAATAAGCAATAATATTAGTTCTGATCTGGCATCTCTGCTTCAGTTACTTTCACATCGCCGTAATGTAACCTCCCTGTCAGTCAGTTAAGTATCATTTGTGACACACGCTTGGGCGATCATGTTTCGAAAGAGATGATTGACTGGGCAGAATTTTTTCCGCAATAGGTTGTCATTATTGCCAAACATGTCTATAGAACCCAATCTGTCTTGTTATTTAACCCATAGCTGGAGGGAAGAGATGGATTAATATCTTTCCTAAGGGTATTTGAGCATAAGTGAATGCAGTGAATTTAACTGGAATTCGACTCAACTCCCCGATTTCTCCTTCCGAGCCGATAGCCACTGTATCACAACGCACATCCTAAATATAATTAACATAAAACGTTTCATTTGTATGAAATATCCACATAGGCTATTCATATAAAAGGTAATGGCAAAGATATTTTTTTGCATATTTTCACTGTGTTCTATTTAGTTCCTATTAGTCAGTTAAGTCCCATACGTGATACACGATTTGGGTGATCATGTCTCTTTCGAAACATGACTGACTGTGTAGAAGATTATCCCACAGTAGGTTGCCATTGCTTTCTGTGGTAGAATGGTTGCCAGCCAAGGCTATAGAACACAATCTGTCCTATTATTTAACCCATAACTGTAGGGAAGAGACGGATTAATACCTTTCCCGGGGTAATTGAATGCCAGGAATTCAACTGGAATTCGAACTCGGCTCACCGATTTCTCGTTCCGAGCAGATATCCACTACACCGCAACAAATACTTTCATTAGTTCTTCAAATGAAGATATCGATATGGCATCTAAATTTTATAAATTTAAGCGTAGTACTAGATTGGCGGAAAGGTCTCATCAATTCACATCTGATTTGCATGGATCACTTGATAAATAAGAACACAAAAAATATTTCCAAATCGTTTCCAGTTTTTTGAGGAATCGAATATAAAAGATAAAGTTTAGGTTTCAAATCATAGCGTTGGAATTTCATTCCGGTGATCAGTGAAATACTGATAGAATTGCTTAATATAATATATAATTTACTGAAGCTTTACAAATTTTATGTAGACAAGAAGCATGGCACAAGTGAATTGTTACTAAATCATTTTGCTATTAAATAAAACCTTCATTTAATTCAAAAGAAAATTGTACTGCACACTTTAGCTATATTCTGATGTAATATGTTATACAGTACAGTAGTTTCGTACGATGTTCAATAAACAATGCACATTTAAAACATTCTGTTTCATGATTTGTGTCTAAAAATGCATTCCAGAAGATGAGTAAAGTATTGAGAGACAGGAAAATATGAGTATATTCACGGAATTTCAAACTGAACACTTTATTTAATTAATCAAGAATAAAATGCCCTCAAAAATACTTGTCTTCATTTTGCACTGTTCAGTAGGGCAGATCGATTTTAGAAGCGTGATATTTCACTCAAATTGAAAGTTAAGGTTTGGCATGGACATAAAACAACTTCTTCCAAATCGTCAGCAGTTTTTGAGGAAATGAATTTAAAGATTAAGTTTAGGTTAAAAATTGTAACGTTGCAATTTAATTCCGGTGATCAGCAAAAGCCTTATATCACAGACTTATATAATAATACAGCAGAAATGATGCTAAGGATGGCATAACCACAGCAGGTCAGCAGCGACGAGGTGTTGGAGAGGATGCAAACGAGAAGAAAATTTATACTTAACATCAGAAAAAAAAAAACAAAAAAAAAAAACAGAAGTTCCTGGGACATGTAATGAGGAAAGAGGGTTTGAAGAATTTGATACTCACTCGACAGATAGAGAGAAAGTGAGACAGTGGAAAGCAGTGTAAGGCATATTTAATGGGTTTGATGCGGGATTTGCGAGAGATACCAACAGGAAAAATATCAAGAAAAACAAAGGACAGGGGCAAATGGGAGTCCATAATCGACTAAGTCCTGAAAGAACCTGTCACATGAAGATGCAGAAGAACGGTCGTAAGATTCAAACATTTTCTAAAAATGGGGAGATACAGTGTCTTTCCAGCTCATGACTTTTCTGTGAATCGACTTGTTGTCACTTATTTCCTAACGACAAGCATCAGGCATCTGGTCTAAACAGAGAAATGAATAATTATTTTGAACAAGCAAAATAAGTCACTGACGATGTTGCTGATAAAAATGTAAAACAAAAAACAAAAAAAGAAAAACAGCTTCTAAAGCGTAAGTGCATCAAAATAAATCATGACTTCTGAGAAATCTCATGCTGTGAGACGAGCACACATCTTTTGATCCGTGATCTTAACTGAGTCGAATATTCTTGAGGGAGGATATATTTGATAATCTTTATCTGCGTAAGACATTAATAGTAGATTCGCTTCTATACTAAATTTTACATGAAAGCTATTTTCCGTACAACTTACCAGAAAAACTGAATATACCTGCGTATCAGATAATGAAGAGAGAAGGAAAAAATTATTAGATGGTAAGAAAGACAGATAGAGAAATACACACACACACACACACACACAGAGAGAGAGAGAGAGAGAGAGAGACTAGATAGTGAGGGAGAAGGAATAGGGATGAGGTTGAGGCTGAAGGAGAGAGAGAAAAGTTCATCTAGCGCAGTTGAGAAAAAAGGAGAGGCAACTTCGACAAAAATAGCTACGTTAAACGCTAATATATAACTGAGTTAAAAGTTTTCGTCATAGTCTAGACATGAAATTTATATATATACATACATACATATATATATATATATATATATATATATATATATATATGTGTATATATATATATATATATATATATAATAATATATCTATATGTATATGTATATATGAATTGATGTATATGTAAAAGTTTAGTTACAAGCCAGAGATAAAATTATATACATATATGATTTTATTATATTTATTGTAGATATTAGTCATTCACATACAAGCCTGTTTCGCCGTATCACAGCTCATCAGTGTTGGTAAACACATCCACTTCCTTCTGTCCGGGATCGAAACTCGACGATTTGATGTCAGCCGGTGTCGGTACGCCCTATGCCATAGGTGCACAGAATCATAGAAGAGAAATTTTAGCGTGTTACGTACAATCGGTGTATGCACACGCCAGTCACTGAAAGAACTCTATTCATGGTTAGAAAGTAATGCATATATCACAGAAGTTTTTTTTTAATTTTTTTTTTTTTATAAGCGTTTCACCCCGAGCAAGGCATGTCACTGCCACTACTGTGCAGGGGGCTACGTAGAGTGGAGAAAGGCTTATTAAATATAGGGAATAACAGAGGGTGGGTGATAGGCGGGTGAGGATACCGAGAATGAGGGTTGGGTAGATGAGAGTGTTGTGAGAATAGTTGGGAGTTAGTGTGATAGGAGGTGTCTATTGACCCTACATTTAAACACCTGGAGATTGTAACTGTCGGGAAAGCAGACTTGTGGAAGGGAGTTCCACAGGTGGGAAGCGCGAGAAAAGAAGCTGTTGGAGTAGAATTTACGGTTACATCTTATTTGTTTAACTGTAAAAGGGTGGGACCTAGTTGCTAATCTAGTATCTCGTGTAAATTCGTGCTTAGGCGGCACCAGTGATCTAAGCTCATCGGAGCAGAAGCCATGAAAGTACTTGTAGAAGAGGCACAGGGAAGAAAATAGTCTTCTCTAGAGAGCTCAATTGTAATGAGACCATAGTATATTAGTCACACACACACATACAGACACAGACACATTCAAATATATATATATATATATATATATATATATATATATATATATATAAGCATGTTATAGAAATTAACAAACATTAACTAAACTGGTTATAAACAACTAACAATTTAAAATGATTTGCTTGAACATTATTTTTGATCGATACTCGTATTTAAGTAGATATTCTGTTTATAATCAAACAGTATTATATATTTATTTCTACCGGCCTGATTATTTACGATAAGCTTTTATTACGAAAATGTGTGTCATTCGGCAGGATTCGAATCTGCGACCCCTGTCCACATAGAGGAAGTAACTACGGGATCTGGCGCGTCTTGGACTTCTAGACCACGAATGACGAACGATCAGTTTATATATATATATATATATATATATATATATATATAACAAAAATCTAGAGGAAGACAGTAAACAACCGTATGTACAAAACAATGAAAAAGTGCTCAATACGAAGAAAATAGAGCTAAGTAATATATATATATATATATATATATATATATATATGTTACTATTTATGCTCTCACACCATGATTGAGCACTCTGAAAAAAATGGTAGACTTTGAAAAAGCAGCAGCTACTCTAGCATCTACGCATCGTTCATTCAGTAATGAATTAGAATACTCTCAGCTACTATCGTATGTTTACATGATATATCACGCGCTAAAAATCTCCCTACTTCTACCTAGTGCCCATAACTCAAGAGTAGAATCGCCGACTGATGTCAATATCGGGTTTCAGAAGCTAGAAGCAATTGGAGGTCTAACTTTATTGATCAGCTGCGAAACGCATCTTTATGAGGATGAATGTATATATATATATATATATATATATGTATATATATATATATTGAAAGTCATTTTCACCAAAGTTATTTGAACATTGCCTGAAGTCAAGATAAAAAAAAATTAAATATCGAGAAAAAACGTTCCGCGTTGCAATGTAAATTAAATTATACAATTATTATAAAACACACACACACACACACACACACACACACACACATATATATATATATATATATATATATATATATATATATCGGATTAAATATAAATACATCAGGAATATAATATAATTAAATATAATACAAGGTATCTATACAAGTATATATATATATATATATATATATATATATATATATATAGATAGATAGATAGATAGATAGATATATATAAGAGACTGATTTTATAAGTTCTACAGTAAAAAATAAAAATATATCTGATAAAGACAATATGAATTAATATGTAAGTTATATATTATACTAACAGTATAGCCCGGCGTTGCTCGAGTGTAATAAAAGCTTTAAAACTAATCTACGGTCCTGGAGCTCAGACTCTTTGGACGTTGGCACGAAAAACTAAAAAGCAATAGTTGTTTCCAGTTAAAGCAAAACCGTAGCCTGAAAGGAAAATGAATGAATGTAAGTCAAATTTTGATTTCCTAGTATCGATATCATATCCTCTGCACTATTGTAAGAACTGCAACCTTGAAACTTCTGAATATCGTTTTTTATGTCTTCGTCTAGAAGTGTATCAAATTTGATTAAATTTGGACCACACCTTCTATAAACCGATTTTTTCGATTATCGATTTTCAATAACTTTCTCCTCATTTTCTGTGCGTAACGCTTGCTATTTTTTTATTAAGTTGGTTCTAATCTTTCGGCTCACAAGAGCAATCTTCAGAGAGGTTACAGTGACGTTAATGTGAACCGAAAGCTTAGAACAAGCTTGATAAAAAATTATCCAAAATACGATGTTTCATACGGCTCATGCTTTAACATTATAGACATTCATTGTCTCTTATATTTAACAGTGTATATATATATCTTTGTAACTACAAGTTTTCAAGTCTAAAGCCAGAAAGACTAGAACGGGCAAATTTTTTTTACAATACTGGATAGTACCTTCGCTCAGAATCGATTATGCAATAGTACAACATTTATGAGTAAGAATATTCGCCCAGCGAGGGAGCTATTCTCACTGGACGCAGTTATTCAGAGAATTCAATTATACCTCGAATACCCTCGAATTTTGTTTCTTGGAAACTTGCAGATTCTTGCATAAGCATTGCCATTTCCATCAATAAATTACAAGTCGGAACTTTAAATTACAGGAATGTACGACCAAAAACTCTGGACATTTTTATCTAAGATGTTGAAAAGCGTAAAAACCAAATAAGTTCAGATACGTTGTAGAAGAACTGAAATTATTCTGTATAGTGAAAATGTACAGAATTACCAACACTGTATGGTGTTTCGATTTAATGTGTACTCTCTCTGTATCTCTATCTCTCTCTTTATATATATATATATATATATATATATATATATATATATATATCACACACACACACACACACGCATACTGATGAGCTGTGATACATCGAAACAGGCTTGTATGGGGATGACTAATATATCATGCTCTCATTACGATTGAGCTCTCTAGAGAAGAAAAAAAACAGTTTCCACTTCTGCGATATATGTTTGACTCTTTAGAAATGAATTGAGTTCTCGCGGTGTCTGGCGTGTGTATACACTGCTTATATACAACACATTAAAATATCTCTTCTCTGATTCCATGCGCCTATGGCTTAGTTCGTAGCGACTCCGACTGACACCAAATCGATCGAGTTTCGATCCCAGCCAGAAGCAAGTGGATGCGTCAAGCCACATTGATGAGCTGTCAGACAGGCTTGTATGTGGTTGACTTATATATATATATAAACAAAAAACTGTACTCAATAAAACTTACTTGGCAATGTAGTAATTGTTTAGTAAACATCATTGTATATGTAATCTTAAATTTAATGTTTTTGATAACTGTCCAACTGCTTTTGTCCTAACACACACACACACACACACACATATATATATATATCACTATCATGGATCCTGTAAGCATTTAGATTTATACAAGGACCACAGTTACTGCAGACATTGTGATGTTTCCTTGGTAAGATAGCCTGACGGAGACCATCCCTCTCCAGGCTGGTTTGAATTCAGAGTTTCTGCTATTGTGGGTATGAGACAAGATGGATACTTGACTTTCCTAATAATATCAGCACTCAAGTAAATGTATATAACACGACTAGAATTCAAACCGATATTTGTTACTCATCCGTGAACCCGTGACACTTTACACTTAGTGTTTACTTATGTCTGTAGGACCACATCTCTCAACACTAATGTGTTGTTTATTATCAAGACAGTCAGTTAAGTGCCATACTTCATACACGCCTTGGATGATCATGTATTGAAAAAGACATGACTGACTGGGCAGAAGATTATTCCGAAGGAAGTTGCCATTTGTTTCTGCGGTAGATTGGTTGACAACCAAGGCTATAAAAACCGATATTTCCTGTTAACTGGAGGGGTATTTGTGCGTAGGTGAATGCAAAGAATTCAACTGGAATTCGTGCTTGGCTCCCTGATTTGTCGTTCCGAGTCGATATCCATTTTACCACAAGGCACATCCAGTGTATTATCAAGTAAAGATAGCAAATTACGAATTGTCCATACCAAAATCAAACAGGTAGATATATTTAAACTAGCAGTATATCCCGACGTTGCTCGGGTGTAATGAAAGCTTTTATATATATATTATCGATTTTCTGCACTAAGACTAAAAAGCAATAGTTGTTTCCAGTTAAAGCGAAACCGTAGCTTGAAAGAAAAATGAATGGATGTAAGTCAAATTTTGATTTCCTGGTATCGATATAAAATAAGTTTTTTTCGTAGTAAACTGAATTTGGAAGGCTAAATAAGTCCTCTGAGTAAATGGTGTCATGGCTGAGACTAAGAATTACAATTATACCTACTTAGAGCCAAACTTGAAGCAAAAACTAAATTAAAAGTGCTAAAAAATACAGACATATAGGCAGAAAAACAGACACAAACACAAACATCTTATATATATATATATATTACCGATTTTCTGCACTATTGTAAGAACTGCAACCTTGAAACTTCTGAATATCATTTCTTATGTCTTTGTCTATGAGTGTATCAAATTTGATTAAAATCGGACTACTCCTTCTGTAAACCGATTTTTTGGATTATCGATTTTCGATATTTATCGGGGTACCTTGACACAAAACCTTGCTAAAAACATTGACAGACGCTTATAGTACAACTGTGTAAATTTTCTAGAAAATCGGTTCAGCCGTTTCGGAGTCTATAGCTAACGGACACACACACACATACACACACAGACAAAGTTCCATTTATAAACAAGTTTAGATATATAGAGAAAAGTTTTAATAGTGGACTGAATGTGCGACAATGAAATTCGAAGTGTATTGGGATAGCGAAAGTTGCCTTCAGAAAGCTAAATAGAGAATTAAGAAACAGAAAAAAATAACTGTTACGCATTATCAGTCTTCCTTTGAATGCTGAACAATCTTTTCACAATTGTTGAAAAGACTTGAAACAAAAGAAATGTAGTTACACTGAATCATGTTGAGGATACCATGGCCCACACATCAGAATTGTTGTGTCGTGGCTCGTACCTCCGTTGTCATTTGCACGGATTTCGTGAAGTAACACCTACTACTGCGAGAGACTGTAAATATTGTATATATTTCTTGGTTGTACCAATCTGGTAATAAAGTAGTTTATCTTCCTTCCACCATACAACAAGTGTAAAGAAGAAAATTGAAACAAAAATGGAAGTTATACTTCACATCAGGAAGAGAATTTACTGCCATCCCTTAGACATTCTACCCCACCATCATCACAGCATTATTTAATATTTATTACATACACATCTCTTTCATGGTTTCAGGGCATGAAATTCGATCTACTCAGATCACCCATACTCTACAATGGACCTTAGCAATCTGTTTACGGGAAGAAAAACAGATTTGTCGATCGATCGATCGGTCGGTCACGCACACGTGGCATTTTACTCCCAGTGTTAAAAGAGAGGTGATTTTTTTAGTGCACATAATGAGGAAAGATGTCTTGGAAAATTTAATATTCACAGGACTGATAAAAGATAAGAAGGACAAAGGAAAACAAGACATGATCTACTTTGCAAGTTTGAGTAAAGAAGAAGAAGAAGAAGAAAGTTTTACGAGATTAAATTGCTGGCCTAACTCTCAATTAGTATGTTATCCGGTTATTGCTTACAGTACTTCAGCGGATGTGCGTTGTGGAACGAGAAATCGGGGAGCCGAGTTCGAATTCCAGTTGAATTATTTGCATTCACTTTCGCGCAAATATCCGTCTCTTCTTTCCAGTTATGGGTTAAATAACGGGACAGATTGGGTTCTATAGCCTTGGCTGGCAATAAGTCTACCGCAGAAAGCAATAGCAAACTACTGCGGTATAATCTTCTGCCCTGTCAGTCATGTCTCTTTCGAGACATGATCGCCCAAGCGTGTTTGACGTATGTCACTTAACTGACTGACTGACGTCATGTTTCTATACAATCCCAAATGTAAGAACTAGCCGAGATCGACACCGTTTAAATCGGTGATCAAACGAGGACAGATGTTTCAGTGTGATTCCATCGGAAGCAATAGCTTCTTAATTATGATAGTGAATGCCCCCAACGATATAAGTTAGGTGTTATAAAAAACTTACTTCAACGCACACAAATGATATCTTCTTCCAAATCTATATTTTATAAAGAATTACACAACATTAAGCAAACACTAGTCAATAATGGATTTCCTAACTCCGTTATTGATCAACAAATTAAAATGTATCTCAACAAAATTAACAATAGCTCTAACAATATTGATAATATTAATAATAATGGTTTACATCAAAATAAACATAACGCTATTAACTTATATTATTGCAAACAAATACATAATAATTATAAACAAGATGAAAAAACTCTCAAAAACATAATGCGTAGAAATGTTAAACCAGTCGAAAGTAATAATCAAATTAAACTCATTATATATTATAAAAAGTTTAAAACAATTGACCTCATAGTCTATAATAACCCAACAAGCACTAAACTAAATTCTTTACAAAAAAAACCCCTAAAAACAATGTAGTGTACCAATTTACATGCCCATTCAGAGATTGCATCTCTGATACTAATCAAAAACCTAGTACATATATTGGTTTTACTACAACCACGCTCTCCCGGAGATTTACATGTCATCTTTCTGATCAGAGTACTATTAAACAACATTTCTCTGAAAAACATAAACATGTAGGTAATATCAGACAGATTTTGGACAACAATACGGTGATCCTTACTCATACACACAGTAAGAGGAACCTGCAGATATTGGAGGCCATGTACATCAAATCAAAACAACCAACACTCAATAAAATCAACTTTAAAACAGGAAATAACATATTACATTGCATTTGACTACATGGTTTTGTTGTCATTTCGCGCTATCCCGCGGTGTGACGTCATAAAACCGCATCGCAAACTTAAGAACTGCGTTTATTATTTTTGGTAACTATTGCCGTTGCCAAGCGGAGTTTTATGTCAACACAAAATAAAATCGTCGGTGATGGTGGATGTTATAATATTTCAGTTTAAACTACCTCTCTGAAGATGGCTCATGTGAGCCGAAAGCTTAGAATAAAATCAATAAATAATTATCCAAATGTTGGAGAATTTTTGTCTTTATTTTCACTTGAAATTAAAGCAAAAATACGACGTTTAGAACGGCTCATGATTAAACATAATAGACATTCATTGTCTCTTATATTTAGTAGCATATGTTTAGAAAATTACTTGCTGCCTCGATATACTATATATATATATATATATATATATATATATATATATATATATATATATATATATCATGGATTAGCTACGGGACCAAATATTTAATCTTTTCTAGTCAGTCCGACTAAGAGTCGCTTATATTTCTTCTATGGAGCTAGTCTATAGTCTCGGAATTTAGTATATATATATATATATTTTATCCAACGAGGCAGATTGAAAACAACTCAATGCGTGTCGCGTCTTAATATTTTCCAGACTTCTCACTGCTCCATAGCAACGAAATTCAGCAGAAGATTATCATTTATTTCGTTTTCTTCATTCTTTTTCATTCTATTTCAATTTTTGGCGTTAACTTAAACTTATTTTTGCTGACAAAATTCCTTGAATTATTCATGATGTCGTCTTTGTATCCCAACTTTTCATTCTCCTGATCGTCCATTGTCTCTCGCTTTTTCTCAACTTTAGCGTCCCATAATTAAATATAAATCTTTTTCTATACTATTATTAGGTAAGCTTGACAAAATCAAAACGTCCATGTCTTAATGCAGTTGTTAATTAACTAAACACGCGATGTTAAGATAAAAGGTTCGATTTTCCTAGATTGCTAACCTTCGAACTCCTTAGAACAAAAAAAAAAACAGTTAAAAGTCGGAAATATCGAGAGGCCCTTGTCATAGATAAAAAAAAATAAATCCTCATGAGCGCTAAGATTTACACGGAGAAATAGAAAATTTTTTCTGGGTAGCAGTCAAATGATAAATGCGTTACTTGGTTTTGAATATGCTCTCAAAATTAGTGGTTTCTCTCTGTCTTGTGGTACAGTGGATATCGGCTCGGAACGAGAAGCCGGGTAGCCGAGTTCGAATTCCAGCTGAATCCATTGTATTCACTTACGCGCAAATAACCTTGGGAAAGGTATTAATCCGTCTCTTCCTTCCAGTTATGAGTTAAATAGCAGGACAGAGTGGGTTCTATAGCCTTCATAACATATTAATTCATAACAATAGAAAACCCCCATTTTATGACCAGCAGAAGCTTTAATTATCTTTCGACTATTATGTTCAGTCAGTCAGTCAGCACATAACAGTATTTACTCTAACCTCTCCACAACGGTGGGACATGACACAAGGCCGATTTTACCGTGGGTCTTTTCGAGCGCTTACGTTCGGGCAAAAATTACCCGTGGAACTCGTATATGAGGGGTCAGGCTCTTTTCAATATTCCCAAGGCGAGACTTTGCCCTTTGTCTCTGAAAGAAAACATAGTCTGACGTGGTTGAGTTTCAGTGTAAGTCAGAACAACGACGTATACTCGATAAAATTGGGCTCAAACCAAAATGTATAAGGGTAATGCTAATATCAATCTCCCTATAAAGAAAAAGTTGACATTCACTGACCGAACAGCAAGTGCTACTCAATTTACGGTTTTATTTATTCCTTGGCCATTGGACTAACATCAAAGTGTTGATCTGTACTATTAATATCTCGTAGTCATGGTAATGTTAACCATTTCCTTCCGGTTCTAGGTTTGACAATAAACTGCATCCGGCAGCAAGGCCTCTGATTAAGAGGTTGTGAAGAGCATGAAATCACCTCTTAATTGCTGTTGGTCTCAGATCCACCATAATCCGGTGTGGTAGCGCTTGTTCAGGTCCCAACTATGGACAAATAGTTTATCCCAGAACTGGGGTAAAAAAACTATGAAAGTATAAAAACAGACTTTTTTAGTAAAACTTTCAGGACTACACGTTTGAAGAAAAATGTATTCCAGCAATATAACTGACTCTCAACAAAAACCACTTTGCAAAAACTCATCAAATAAACGTGATCTATAAAATTATTTCTTACAAAGAATATATATTCTATTTATACAAATCTATTGTAAAAAAAGTGCGTTGTCGTACAGTGGATATCGGCTCGGAACGAGAAGCCGGGGAGCCGAGTTCGAATTCCAGTTGAATCCATTGCATTCACTTACGCACAAATACCATTGGGAAAGGTATTAATCCGTCTCTTCCCTCTAATTATGGGTTAAATATCAGGACAGATTGGGTTCTATAGCCTTGGTCGTTAACCAGTCTACCGCATAAAGCAATGGCAACCTACCGTGGGATAATCTTCTGCCCAGTCAGTCATGTCTCTTTCGAGACATGATCACCCAAGCGTGTATCAAGTATGGCACTTAACTGACTGACTGAACATAATAGTTCGAAAGATAATTAAAGCTTCTACTGGTCATAAAATGGGGGATCGGTTTTCTATTGTTATGAAGTAATAAACTGATCCCCCAGTTATTACTACGTAATAATATAATACCTCTCTTCCCTCTGTAGCTATGAGTCAAATGACAGGATAGATTGGGTTCTATAGTCTTGGTCGGCAACCAGTCTACCGCAGAAAGCAATGGCAACCTACTGCGGGATAATCTTCTGCACAGTCATCTCTCGAAAAAGACATGATCGCCCAAGCGTGTTTCACCCATGGCACTTAACTGACTGACTGGTTGTAAAAAATCTTGTCGGCATTAAATAACCCATGAAGGTGGTGATATGCTGTAAAGCAAAGTAAACAAAAGAAACCAAACCATTTCCTTCTAAGGAATCATTCGACATTCATTAGTCGAACAATCATCACTACTCGTGCACTCCTCGTCTCTCATGGTAATGTTAATATTAACCAATTCCTTATAAGGAAAGAGTCGGCATTTATTGACCAAAGAGCCAGCGCCATTTTTCGTTGAAATCTATAAAATATTTCTATTATATAGAGCTCAGTAACTTTATTTAAAGAAATATTGATCAGAAATTGAATTGATTATAAATTCATAATTCATATAAAATATTGTAATTGATGTGGACCGGTAATGGGGCCACGAAATGATAATTCAAAACACGGTGGTAACGTTAACAACATATATTAAGTCAAAAATATATACAAGAGAAAAGAGTAATATAAGCTTGGCTTACTAATGACTGCCAGACAGACAGACAGACAGACAGGCTGTGCTGAGCTGAACTGGAACCACGAGAGTGATTAACTCTCAGGTAATATACTGGTAGGAAGAGTCCATAGTTAAGTGCTTAACGCCCCGCAACACCCCCTTCCAAGAGCTTTGCCCCGAAAAGCTGTTTAATATTTCTTCCGTTTTGGATCGATGATCAACTTTTCTTTTTCTTCCAGATCGCCTTATTTTGGGTGAAGCTTGGGGTATCCCCGCGTGAATTCGAATATCATCCTTGTCGCCAGCTGATGTGGACCGGTATTGAACCACGAAATAATAACTCGAAGCACGATGGTGAGGTTAACAACATATATTAAGTCAAAAATAGATACAAGAGAAAAGAGTAAATATAAGCTTGGTTTACTAATGACTGACAGACAGACAGTGCTGAGCTGAATTGAAGCCACGAGAGTGATTAACTCTCAGCTAATATACTGGAAGGAAGAGTCCATAGTTAAGTGGATAAGGACACACAACAGTAATGAAAATGAGGTGAAATCGGTTTTTGCACATTTCAATTTTTGGAAACTGACAAATTTATTTTTTCATATTGGTCATTGAATTCCATTTTTCACGAAATATTTTGTCATTTTTATTTATCCTATCATGCTAGATCTCCTCCTTCTTCTTGTTTTTCTTATTCTTCTTTTCCTTCTTCTATGTGCCGTGTCCCTTCAGAACGTTGACGATCGTGGCTTTCCAGATCTCCCCATCGCTTGTCGCTCTAAATAAACCTTCTTCTGTTATCTCCACTCCACCATCCATAAGCTTAAGTTGATCAAGTATCTCATACTTTGCTTTCTTTTGTCTACCTTCCCCTCTATCCATCATGTGAGCATCAAGTTCTCCAAGCCATCCTTCCACATTACATTTTAAAAAATGTCAGCTGTCTTATCATGATGTTAAGTATCAGTTTTATTTTTGTGTCCATCGTGTCCAAAACCTCGTCGTTGTTCACGTGTTCTGTCCATGGTATCCTTAGTATCTTTCTGTCTAAACACATTTCGATTGCTTCAAGTGTTTTATTCATCTTAGATGAGATTGTCCAGCATTCGCTGGTATATTAAAAGACAGATATCACATAACAATCCAGTATACTCTCTTTTTCTTTTAGCGAATTTTTTTCTGTCTTTTAATAATCTACTCTGATTCTGGAATGCTTCCTTGGTTATGCCAATATCTGTCGGATCTCTGTATCGCACTTTCCGTTTTCTTTTAGAAAACTTCTTAGGTGTTTAAGTTTTTGCAGCTGTTTCATTTTGGTATCATCACCTTGTAGTTAGCATTCTGGAATTCTCTTTTTACTGATTAACATGTATTCAGTTTTCCTGTAGTTGATACGTAGCCTTTCTGTTTGCTTTCTGCAAGTACTTCCTGTAGGTCCTCTAGTTTTTACCCCTGTAACTGCTATCAGCACTGTATCATCTGCATGTCAGATACGACAGTCAAAACAAGTAGAAATATTAGCCACTTACTTATAAAGATACATTCAGTAGTTATTGATCGATAATTTTGACTGAAAGTTATAAATTATTTCTATTAAGATAACTTTTTTAAAGAAAATCGGTTTCTCAAGTCCACTTTATGCTATCGTTCTTTTCCCTATTCACTGGTATGAACATCAACCAGCACCGGTTGTAGAAATAGAAGATGTCACCATTCTGTAGAATTGCATCATCTACAAAAACTGGAAAAGTTGAAGCAAATCGGCCAGACATTATTTTCAAAAATCAAAAAAAAAAACTTGCCTACTAATTGATAAGACTTGACCAGCGGATTTTGATATACCAACCAAGGAATTAAAAAGAAACTATGAAAAACATAAAGACCTAGAAATTGAAATAGAAAAAATGAGGAAATTAAAAACAAGAGTTGTGCCAGTGATAGTAGGTGCACTTGGAATGATAATAAATAGAACAAAACAATACGTCGCAAGAATCTATGGAAACCTCAGTTTAATAGATATACCAAAAATTGTCTTGTTAAGTACAGCCCACACACTAAGGAGAACGTTCTGCAACGCTAGAGATGTTATGGGAGATAGAATAAACATGAAATGGAGCCATAACAGCCCACCATGGGCTGCCTTAGGTCTTTCTGTACACTTGGTAGGTAATGTGACCATAGCAGAAATCGAATTATGATGAAACAACAACAACAACAACAACAATAATAATAATAATACATAAACGAAAATACTTGAATATGGTTAGGGTTTTACGCGTATTTTCAGTTAAACAGAAATACTGCTAAAAAGCTCAATAAATTGAGAATAGTAAAAGTGATTTCATTTGAATACCCGACTAAAAAGGTTTTGTGTCGAAAAGCTCCTCAGGTGCATATATTTGATAAATCTCTTCTTCTTATCAAAATGAAATTCAATAATAATCCTTCCAATAAATCTAATGACTAATAACGCTTCTGATAAAGCAGTTAAAATTACCAAATTTCATAAATAAATCTATCTATCTATCTATCTATCTATCTATCTATCTATCTATCTGACTGCTACAAGATTGCTAAGCATTTATTCGGATTACTTCCGATTCGTTGATGCACTGCTTAATGAGATGCGAATCTATCTATCTATCTATCTATCTATCTCATTCTCTTCATATCTATCTATCTATCTATCTATCTATCTATCTATCTATCTATCTATCTATCTATCTATCTATCTCATTCTCTTCATATCTATCTATCTATCTATCTATCTATCTATCTATCTATCTTTTTTTGTCTTTTCTAATGCCAACATCAGTAATTGGGACCAGACAATTTTTAAGGGGTAACTGTAAATAATTTCTTCAAATATTTTAAGTAATTCTTCCAATTAAAGCACTCGTTTATAGAAGTGCCATCTTTATTACACGAAATAAAAAAATGTATTCATAAACAACACAAACGTTTGAATACCCGCGAACACACACACACACACACACACACACACACACACACACACACACACACACACACACACACACACACACACGCATAATCTTTTGCGAAAAAGAATAAAACAAATTTTCTTTTCTTTATGCATTTTTCCATTTTTTTATTTTGTAATCTATCAGGTTATTTATTTCAATTTGTTTTTGTGTATGGCCTCGCAAAGAATTCTCAAATAAGTTTCGAGTTTGGAGCTTAGAATCATCAAAAATATATATTTTGCTGACCAAATCGTGAAGCGTTAATTATTTCGATGAAAACTAAGTGCCCTGCTGTAGCCTCATTCCCGACGAAGATAAGCTTATTAAAATATAACTAGTTGATTCTTTCTTTTTATTAATTTCTATTACTCTCTCACCTTTCCTTTTTCTTCATTTTTTTGTTTGACCTTCTTTTTCCCAACGATTTTCTTACATCTTTTCGATTGTGGTTCCTTCTTTCTTGCTTTTTATTTGTCGCCCCCCCTTTCTTTATGTGTTTCTTTCTTTTTTGTCTTTTTACATTTTTGCTTTCTCTTTTTCACCAGATCGTGTGACTTCTTTTACTTTTTCCTTTCTAATATTTTTCTTCTTTGTACACTCAATTTCTACTTTTTCTATTCTATTTTCACCTCTTTTCTCTTTTCCTCCCATTATTCCCTTTCTTTCTTTTTTTCTTTCTTTCTTTCTTTCTTTCTTTCTTTCATTCATTTATCTTATACTTCTATTCTACTCTCTTTTACCTTTTCTTTCTCTCTTTTTCTCCCTTTCTCATATCTTCTTTATTGTCTCACTCATTTTCTCTTTCTTTTGGTATTTTGTTTCTTCATTTTTCTCGATCAATTTCTTTCTTTCTCCCTTTTTTGTCTCTATCTTTTTCTCTTAATTATTTCCTCATTTGTTGTTTATTTCCTCCTCCCTTTTTTCATTCTTATTTACGCTTTACCTTTCTTTCTTTCTTTATTTCTTTTATTCTAGTTTTCTTTACCCTTTCTTTCTCTCTTTTTCTTCCTTTTTGATATATACTTTATTATTTCACTCATTTTCGTCTTTCTTGCTGGTAATTTGTCTCTTCAGTTTTTTTCGTTCAATTTCGTTCCTTCTTTCTTTCTTTCTTTCTTTCTTTTATTCTACTCTTCTTTACCCTTTCTTTCTCTCTTTTTCTTCCTTTTTCATATATTCTTTATTATTTCATTCATTTTTGTCTTTCTTGCTGGTAATTTGTTTCTTCAATTTTTTTCGTTCAATTTCGTTCGTTCTTTCTTTCTTTCTTACTTTCTTTCTTTTTCGCGTAATTATTTCCTCATCTGTTATTTATTTCCTCTCTCTTTTTTCAATCGTCTTTACTCTTTACTTTTCTTTCTTTCTTTCTTTCTTTCTTTCTTTTGTAATTCAGTAATGATGCAATCAGAAATTCAATTTCATTCACTTTAATTTGATTCGTTGATTTCCTCACTCTATAAGAATGTTTTCATTTTTCTCTCATCTATCTCCACCCTTTCAACCATATTTTTCTTCAATCATTTATATTCATTCATTTATTTTTATTCCCTTATTCCCTTATTCTTGTTTACTTATGGCAGTTTTTGCTGTCATTCTCATTTATTGTTTCTTTTTTAATCCAATCATTTAGTCTCCCGTTTCCTCTTATCTAAGAAATCTTCATTCCAGCATCCCTGTAATTTCTTCGCTGTCTCCTAGGAATTTATTCATCAGTGAAACGAATAAGCAATTTTACTCGACTATAAACGAACAGATTGCCAAAAATGTATTATGGACTGAATCTGTTTAAATCTATCTATCTATCTATCTATCTATCTATCTATCTATCTATCTATCTATCTATCTATCTATCTATCTCAGTTTATTAATATCTATCTCATCTATCTATCTATCTATCTCAGTTTATTATTATCTATCTATCTATCTATCTATCTATCTATCTATCTATCTATCTCAGTTTATTATATCTATCTATCTATCTATCTATCTATCTATCTATCTATCTCAGTTTATCTATCTATCTATCTATCTATCTATCTATCTATCTATCTATCTATCTATCTATCTATCTATCTATCTCAGTTTATTAATATCTATCTATCTATCTATCTATCTATCTATCTATCTCAGTTTATTAATATCTATCTATCTATCTATCTATCTATCTATCTATCAGTTAATATATCTATCTATCTATCTATCTATCTATCTATCTATCTCAGTTTATTAATATCTATCTATCTATCTATCTATCTATCTATCTATCTATCTCAGTCTCTTCATATCTATCTATCTATCTATCTATCTATCTATCTATCTATCTATCTATCTATGATAATTTATGCAGAATATATGACTAATGCTACAGTAGCATTGCTCAAATATTGTCGTCTAAATAATTCGGCAGTGTAGCTGGGTTTTCAAATCACAATGCGAAAAGGTAAAACAAAATTCTATTTGTATTTTTAATCGTTTCACCTCATGCAAGGAGGTACCGCCACTGATGCGCAGGGGGCTATATAAGCGTAAAAGTTTAGGCAGGAAGGGGGTGAAGAGAAAGACGAACCAGTTACAGGGGGTGTCAGAGAAAGGGCAAAAGAAGGATGGGAATACAGGTGTGAAGACTGTTGCGAAGGTAGAGAGAAAAGAAAAGAACAAGATATACGGGTTGATGTAGAAAGAACTAGAGTCAAATGAATAAGAGATGGGAATTGACATGGCAGCTAACAATAATGACGTCGCAAAAGAAAAATGAGATAATTGTTTTGATGTTAAGAAATATCAATCATTGCAATCACAAAATACAAACAAAAAACAAAAAACAAAAACAAATTTGAGTGAAGGTTAGAGGAATCGGTAAACGGAAGAAAGTCTCCAGAACATGGTATTGCTGGGATTTACCAAAGATTCTGGGAAAGTAAGCTGAGTTACTTACACTTGAACCCCAACCTCTCGATATCTGTTAGGATTATCAACTTAGTCTGTTCGGAGATGAAAGCACAGATGACGCATTTGAAAATAAGAAGACTCATCTTATGATAAAGAAGAAAATCAAGAACTGCAAAGAAGAAGAAGAAGAAGAAGAAGAAGACGTGTAACGTAGAAGGAAGAGAAGGGAGAGAAGATGAAGACGAGGAAGACGAAGTGCAACGATTAGGAAAAAACAGCAGCAGATAAAGAAAAGAAAGAAAGAAAGAAGAAGAAGAAGAAGAAGAAGAAGAAGACGACGTGTAACGTAGAAGGAAGAGAAGGGAGAGAAGATGAAGACGAGGAAGACGAAGTGCAACGATTAGGAAAAAACAGCAGCAGATAAAGAAAAGAAAGAAGAAATCAAGCGAAGAAGAAGAAGAAGAAGAAGAAGAAGAAGAAGAAGAAAACTTGATATGAATGAAAAAAGAAGGAAGCAGTGTGACAAATTTCAACAAGTCAAAAATAAAGAAGAGGAAAATAAAGCGTGGAAAGAAAAAGGGTGCAAAAGAAAAAATTGTTGAAAAAGAGACGAAACAAAGGAAAGTAAAGAAAAGTTGTGTAAAAAAATAAAAAAGCGGGAAGAAAAAGCGGGAAGTTATTGAAAAAAATTAAAATGAAACATTAAAGGCGAAACAAGGAAACGGAAGTAATGCAAATAAACGGCAGACGTTGAAGGAAATATAAAATGTGAATAAATAAGAAGAACAAAAGAGAAATAAAGAAAGAGAGAAGAAGAAAAAGAATGAAAAGAAATAAATGGTGAAAAGTAATAAAATTTAACTTACATTTGCGAGGAGAATCAAACAAAGTAGTAAAAACAATTAAAATCATTCAAAAAGCGTTGTTTAAATGAAATTACCCGTCAAGCAACAGATGAATGAGTTAGATAAATGAAACAAACAATAATATTCTTGTTGTTTTCTATTGACGTATTAACAGCACAACTGAATTCGTATCGGCCAAAGGCGAATATTCTATTTAAAATGCAAGAAAAATATAAAAGGAATACTTTTTGCAAAAGGTCAAGTTGCTTAAAAGTAAAACGAAAATCTTTAAATGAATTCCTCATTCCAACTCGATTTAGTAGATAAAGTTCTTAGGTTGGAAAGATTTAGTAGATAATGTTCTCGGATTCAGGACCGTTTGAGGAAAGTAAATCTTCGCAGAACTTGATTTGTGATATTACCGTCTATCAGGCATCGAAATTGAATTAAAAGTTTTAAATCAAGCTAAATGCAAAGCATGCTTGAAGAAATTTAAACAGAATAGCAGACAAATTGGTAAAGCACAAGGATGACGACTCTCGTTTGAAGATAATGTCATATTCGAGAACAAATAAAAACAAAAGAACAATTGTAATTGTCCATACTGAGATGAGATAGTATATACATTTTTCGGACTGTTGTCATCGTCTTTACGAAGATTCGACCGTTTTACGCTCCGGTCTTCTTCACGTGCTAGGAATTTCGAACTGAACCTTTTATTTATTCACAACTGCTGTAGCCTGGTATTGAACTCACAAATATTTTGGGTCAAGTCACTGGAACTAACTAACTATAATCCACTGGGCCATGTGTCCTCAAACGTCCAGATTTACCAACAGTCCGAACAATGTAAACAATTGTAATATTTGAATTGATTTTAGCAAAAAAGAGTGTTTTTTGTTTATATAAAGAACTATATATAATTAAATTTTTTAAGAAAATTTTGTTTTATATAAACGTAATGAAATAAATTCCATAAGTAAACACTCTAAAATTTTCCCCTTCGAATATGGCTAAAAACACTTCATGAAAGAATGGCCGATAATTTGTTTTGTATTATAATATAATATTAATTAAATAGATATTAACGTTTTTACAAATTTAGAGTTTATGAAAAAATTTAGGAAAAATGCACTTTGAACTGGATTAAAAATAGTATAATCACACACAAAGCTCCCTTTAAGTCAGATCAAAATATAAAATGTTTTCTTTCTTTTATGTTTTCAAAATATTATGGGGTACAGAGAAACCTAAGAAAATAATCTTGTAACAGAAATGGATACATCAGACTGGAATGTAATATAACAATCTGGCCCCACTCGAGGAAGGCTGATGCAAGCGAGGGTGTTTCCGGTCGTTGAAAGGAACGGATGTCGTTTGACCTTATTTCCGGCAGCAGCGGAAATGGCTACAGAGGCAAACAGAACAGGTGTCTCTGAGAATTACGTGGGCGTGCGTGGGCGAGGCAAAACTGGAAGAAAAAGTCCCGGTTCTGGAAGATTATAAAAAGACCTCGGCTCACGGATTCGCCAGTAGAGAAGCAACAGAGATCGGCCGGTGAAGAGAGACACAACAGATAAGACTACACTCCCGTCAACCCATTAGAAGCGCGCTCTCTCAATTCTCTGTTCCCTATTCTACACGGTTCATCGTCTTTAATAAAAATATAACTTTATATTTTTATATATATGCGTGTTTGTTGTTTGTCGATATATAACAGGAAGAAAGGGGTGTAGACGGTGGCTCAATTGACTGACACTTTTCCTTTAAGATTGAAAGAAGAAAACATGTATTACCCAAACATATAATCTACATTTTCAAATTGAAAAGTTGAACTCCATTCTGAATACAACACACACATGAATATTTCTGTCTTCACCCATCCATATCAACTCTTTAAATAAGAAGTGTATTGTTTTCTGCATTCAAATGTAAATCATTTTTACAACAATAAGTCAACATTGCCTAATAATGATGTAAAATCTCGAAATAAAGAAAATTTCCGTGTCGCAATGTAAATCAAATTAATTTTAAATAAAAACAAATTTAATTATATATATATATATATATATAAACATATTTTTTTATTTTACAGAACTTGCGTATTGCTTTAAAAGTCATAATTGTTATAAAACAGGATATATATATATATATATAGTCATCCGCAAACAGATCTGTTTCGCTGTATCAGAGCTTATCAGTACGGTTAGACTCCGATTGATTTTAACCCCGGATTGAAACCCGACCGAAGTGGCGTCAGTCGGTGATTCTACCTCTGGGCTATGGGCGCTCGGTAAATGAAGGCATACTTTTTCGCGTGTATATTATCATTATACACGCCCAATAACCAGAGTGCTCTAATTCATTAGTGAAGCAGATATATATATATATATGCGTATATACGATGCGTATATATATATATATATATAGCCCTTTAAAAATATTGGAACGGTAAGACAATTCTTTTGGTTTTTTACTCCACGGAAGACATTTGTGTTTAGGTTAAAAAAAATGAATGAGTGAGAAACGTCAAGGTTTTCAGCTTTTATTTCCTAGTATTTACATTTATATGTATTTTAAAAGTAGAACACAGAACCTTTTGTTTGAACATACCCATTTCTCAAGTCAGAAATCTATTGAAATATCTACCAACAAGTGTTCGTTTTTGCCCAGTTATTGCCTTTTAGATTGATTCTTTTTAAACAAGACAGTAGACTAGGCATTCACCTGTAACGACGGCACTTCTTGTTAAAAAAGGATAAACGAAAATGAAGACCAGAGAGTCTTTAATGAGGAAAAGGAAAAAGCCATTTTTGATGATAAGGAAAAATCTGTCAGAGTACTTGTACAATCATTGAATATAAGCATCATAACAATTTGGAATGTCCTTAAAAAGAAATAAATTACTGGTGTATTGAACAACAGACATAGAAGAGGTCAGCCAAAGAAAACCATATAAACTGATGACAGAAACATTGTGAGAACTGTGAGTCAGTCAGTTAAGTGCCATACGTGATACATGCTTGGGCGATCATGTCTCGACAGAGACATGACTGACTCGGCAGAAGATTATCCCACAGTAGATTGCCATTGCTTTCTGCGGTAGACTGGTTGCCGACCAAGGCTATAGAACCCAATCTGTCCCATAATTGGAGGGAAGAGACGGATTAATACCTTTCCCAAGGGTATTTGCGCGTAAGTGAATACAATGAATTCAGCTGAAATTCAAAATCGGCTCCCCGATTTCTCGTTCCGAGCCGATATCCAATGCACCACAACGCACATAAAAACCCGAAAACAACAGTCTATGACATCATCAAAAATTTCTATAGGGCAGGAGGGTTGGTTTCACAACCGACTGTTCGAAGAAGAGTTTAAGAGCAATAATATGAGGTCATACCATAAAATGCAAATTGTTTCATCAGCTGTAAGAATCTGAAGGCCAGATTGAATATGCAAGGAAATAGAGAGATGAGAGACAAAAGTTCTAGAAGAAAGTTTTTTGGGAGTGATGAGACCAAGATTAATTGGTACCACAGTGATGGGAAAACCAAAGAGTCGAGAAAGAAAAGATCTACTCCTGATCCAATGCATGCAAGCCTATCTGTGAAGCATGGTGGAGGCAATGTCGTGGTTTGCATATGCATCGCTTCTTCCGGAACAGACTCATTCATATTTGTTGATGATGTAACTCATGGTGGTAGCAGCAGAGTATATATATATATATATATATATATATATATATATATATATATATATATGTTGTTAAATATAAGAGACAATGAATGTCTATTATGTTTAATCATGAGCCGTTCTAAACGTCGTATTTTTGCTTTAATTTCAGTTGAAAATAAAGACAAATATTCTCCAACATTTGGATAATTATTTATTGATTTTCGTCTAAGCTTTCGGCTCACATGAGCCATCTTCAGAGAGGTTGCTTAGACTGAAATATTATAAAATCCACCATCACCGACGATTTTATTTTGTGTTGAAGAAAATCAATAAATAATTATCCAAATTTTTGTCTTTATTTTCAACTGAAATTAAAGCAAAAATACGACGCTTAGAACGGCTCATGATTAAACATAATAGACATTCACTGTCTCTTATATTTAACAGCATATGTTTAGAAAATTACTTGCTGCCTCGATACACTATATATATATATATATATATATATATATATATATATATATTTGTCCTTTATGATAGTTGAATTCTTCATTAGATTGAAGGGTCATATCCTCGTTGAAAAAAAAAACCAAAAAAAAAACCAGATATTTAATATTGTTTAGCAGATAAAAGTCATTATCATCAGGCAGCTGATGGCAATCCCGAAAGAACATTATTATAGAAAGTAGAAGAAACGCTGCAATAAGTGAGTTCCCAAACTGGGAATACTTTTAATAAGACTAAAGCACCACTAGCCTAGGTAAGTTATTTTTCCTTTATTTTTAAAGAGAAGACAGCTTTTCGAACCAACTTGTTTGAAAAGAAAAAAATGCAGTTTATTTTCCAACAGTAAATGCCTGCCCCCCGTTAATAATTGCAATTTATTTTTATTTGTCTTTTATTTATTTCAAGATAATGCTGCTTAAAAACAGATTAGTTATGTGATTAATTCATGTGTAAAATCATATCTAATTGCAATTAACTTATTTAGACATTACAGGCGCATACATATATACAAAAATAATTGCAATTAAATGTAACTCGCACAGATATATATATGCGACACACACACACATATATGTGTGTGTGTGTGTGTGTGTGCGTCTGCGTATGTATGTGCATGTGTTCATACATATATATGAAAGAGAAAGAGCCGCAAATACCTTGGGGTACACTTATATTCTTACATAAATATGTGAATCCTACATCGTTTTTCGCAAGCCAGAAGGCCATAAGTATATTCCTAATTTCAAAATTGAATTGTGCGCTGAATATTTTTCTTTTTATTGTAGCCGTTGGGAAACCTCCCTGATGTGCTGTCTGTAGCCATGAGCAGAAAGCTCGAGGGCCAGACGCCAAACCCAAGAGGCAATCTCGACGTTAAATAGAAATTAGCCGCTATTTGTTCGTTCAGGGCGAACGTAATATGTCAAGCCCAGGGCGAATGTGTCCTGGTCTGAGCAGAACAAAAAAAGCTTCAAACTGTCAGGTGAGAAGTGAAAATAAAACAGATTATATTGACAGGCAAGGAGCTCTATGTTGTGCAACAAATAGAAACCAAAAAATTAAAGTGTAAAAAAAAAAATGAAGGAAGTGGCAAAATTGAAAACGCAAAGAAGTAAGAGATGAAAAATCTGAGAATAAAGAAAATGGAAAAAGTTGGGAAAAGTCGAAAGGAACGAGAGAAGACAGAAGGAACATAAAGAAAAGCAAATTAAAAGATGATTTGAGAAAGAAAGAAGTAAGAAAGAAAGAAAGAAAGAAAGAAAGAAAGAAAAATGAAAATTAATTATTTGAAAAAGAAAGAAAGAAGACTGAATAATGAAAAGGGATGAGTTGACGAAAAAAGAAAGAAAATAGAGAGGACAGAAAGAACAAGGGAAAAATGAAAGAGAAGAAGGATTCGAGACATAAAGAAAGATAGAAAGAAAAAAGAAAGAAAAGCCGAAATGAAAATTAATTATTTGAAAAAGAAAGAGAGAAGACTTAATAACGAAAAGAGATGAGTTGACGGAAAAAAAGAGAGAGGACAGAAAGAACAAGGGAAAAATGAAAGAAAAGAATTATTTTAGAAAGAAAGAAAGAAAGAAAGAAAGAAATAAAGAAAGAAAAATGAAAATTAATTATTTGAAAAAGAAAGAAAGAAGACTGAATAATGAAAAGGGATGAGTTGACGAAAAAAGAAAGAAAATAGAGAGGACAGAAAGAACAAGGGAAAAATGAAAGAGAAGAAGGATTCGAGACATAAAGAAAGATAGAAAGAAAAAAAAAAGAAAAGCCGAAATGAAAATTAATTATTTGAAAAAGAAAGAGAAGACTTAATAACGAAAAGAGATGGGTTGACGGAAAAAAAGAGAGAGGACAGAAAGAACAAGGGAAAAATGAAAGAGAAGAATTATTTTAGAAAGAAAGAAAGAAAGAAAGAAAGAGTGAAAGAAAGAAATAAAGAAAGAAAGGAAGAAAAAACAAAAAATGAAAATTAATTATTTGAAAAAGAAAGATAGAAAACTGAATAATGAAAAAGGATGAGTTGACGAACAATGAAAGGAAAGAGAGAAGACAGAAAGAACAAGGGAGAAATAAAAGAGAAAGATTCGAAAAAGAGAGAAAAAAAGAAAGAAAGAAAGAAAGAAAAAAGACAAGCGAAAATGAAAATAAATTATTTGAAAAAGAAAGAAAGAAGACTGAATGAGGACAGAAAGAACAAGAGGGAAATAAAAGAGAAGACGCATTTGAGAAAGAAAGAAAAATACAAAGAAACAAATAAATGAAAAAAGAAGGACCGTCAGAATGATAGAAAGAAAATATAACCGAAAATTTTGCACTCACAGGAAACATTAAAGGCAATGTGAGGCTGAGGAAAATAACACACAACGTGCCTGACGAGTTTGAGTAAATAGATAGCGAAACAGGGTTTAGGAGAGATAACAAAAAGACAACATTTATTAAAAGCTACGATGGGCAGGAAATTGTGGAGTGTCATGATCCCCTATCCCATTAAGGAATACTGCACATAAAGAAGTAGAAGTGGTTTAGAAGATTCGTAAGATTTTTTTAAAATAAGAAATTTGCAAGTCAGCCATCCACAATAGGGCCAATGCCATACAAATAAACGGGTAGTATCAAATATGAGAAGGGAAGCTTTCTCTCTTAGCGGCATCCAAAGGAATGAACTCTTCCAACCAGTACATATACCTCCCCCTACAAGAGTGAGTAGCTTGTGAGTAGCTAGTAGATAGCCTGAGGAGAACGCCCTGAACATAGCCGAGAGTCGTCTACGAACACTGATACCGTAACGACCATTACAAGTCCCAGTTCGAGGGTCGAATTATAATATTACTCACTAACCTTATTTATCTTTCTACAAACAAAGTTCCAATTGTTGTATTTTGCCGTGTTTAATATATATTCATTATTTTCTATTTCGGTTGTTTTCTGTTATTCTTGCTGGACGTTTTACCGGGTCCAAATATTTCGAAATAAAAAATTAATTTCCCGCTTATCGATATGGAGAATAAGCTGGAAAAGTCCAAAGCTGTAAAAATATCTAAATATCTGTGTATGTATGTGTATGTGTGTTTGTGTGTAATAAATGTCTTTTAACATGTCTATATTAATATTTTAATAAATGTATTTTAACATTTCGTGTCATGGCGCAATCATCCATCCAACGGAATGAACTCTTCCAATCAGTACATATACCTCCCCTCACAAGAAGTGAGAGTTAGTAGTTTGTGAGTATCTAGTAGATAGCCTGAGGAGAACACCCTAAACATAAGAACACTGCTACCGTAAGGACCATTACGAGTCCCAGTTCTAAGGTCGAATTATAGTATTACTCACTAATCGTATTATCGTCCTCTTAACAAAGTTCAAAGTGTCATATTTTGCCGTGTTTAATATATATTCGTTATTTCCTATTTTAATTTCAATTTACGAAATGTTTTAAAATAAGTTTTTCATATAAAAATGGGGATTTTTTTTATTTCCGAAGACTGAAAAACAAAATAAATAAATAAACAAAAATGCAAAGCATAGCTGGAAACTGGGTAAAGCTTTAAGATCAATAGACATCCATTTTTAACGAGATGCATATTCCTGTCGTTTGAACAGAAGTTGAAATTTTCACCTGGTGTCTTGTTTAGTATTGGGCTTCCGTTCCCTTCTAAATCCCCGCTGAGATTCATAATTCTAACATCTCCAACTAAAATCTAAAAGGTTTATTGGATATTATTGTCTTTCCGCTTTCTTCTAATGTATTTTGCTTCTATTTCTCTTTCAATAAATACCTGTTTCTCAGTGACGTTATTGTTTTGCTTGAAGAGAATTGACTAAAAAATAAATTGGAATTGCAATAGGCATCAATATTCAGACACCTTAAAAGGATTACTATATTACTTACTAGCAGTATAGCCCGGCGTTGCTCGGGTGTAATAAAAGCTTTAAAACTAATCCATGGTCCTGGAGCTCAGACTCTTTGGATGTTGGCACGGAAGACTAAAAAGCAATAGTTGTTTCCAGTTAAAGCGAAACCGTAGCTTGAAAGAAAAATGAATGGATGTAAGTCAAATATTGATTTCCTGGTATCGATATAAAATAAGGGTTTTTCGTAGTAAACTGAATTTGGAAGGCTAAATAAGTCCTCTGAGTAGATGGTATCATGGCGGAGACCAAGAACTATAATTATAACTACTTAGAGCCAAACCCGAAGCAAAAACTAAAATAAAAGTGCTGAAAAAATACAGAAATATAGGCAGAAAAACAGACACAAACACAAACATCTTGCCTTTTATATATATATATATATATATATATTATCGATTTTCTGCACTATTGTAAGAACTGCAACCTTGAAACTTCTGAATATCATTTCTTATGTCTTTGTCTATGAGTGTATCAAATTGGACCATTCCTTCTGTAAACCGATTTTTGGATTATCGATTTTCGATGTTTATCGGGGGTACCTCGACACAAAACCTAGCTAAAAACACTGACAGACGCTTATAGTACAACTGTGTAAATTTTCTAGAAAATCGGTTCAGCCGTTTCGGAGTCTATAGGTAACGGACACACCACATACACACACAGGCACACACACACACATAGACATATACGGACAAAGTTCCATTTATAAACAAGTTTAGATATTAATTCATCAGTTCACAATTATTGCCACGTGATGCAAACAATAGTCAGTATTGTCCTCAAACAAATTAGCCCTATATAATTAACAGTAACTTTTCATGGCTATCTGTTGTTTATATTATTGCTAAATAAGTTTTTTTTTTCATTTATATAAGATGTAATTAACCCGTTTAAACGAAATAAGTGCTACTTCATTTGTTGTGCGTGTAATAAACGATACATCAAATAAAGCGGGTTAGGGCAGGTGGTGCGTCACTTAAATTTAAATAATTTAATTTTTATATACCTTACTCTGACGTTTATTCGAGAAGCAAGATTAAGCACCTGGCTGATATTTACTGACAAATTGAACAATTCAATATCCACCTTGTGTTATAAGAGTCGTCAACAAATTTCTGCGAAAATACTGAGTTAATTGCGGTTATCCATTCCTATTTAACGGAAAATTAATTTAATTAGAACGTTAAATTTTCGAGCTCTTCAGGTTTACTCAAATTCCTACCTCTGCCCTGAAATGGATTTTATTAAAATGACTCTTTCTAAAACTGGTTATCCTTTGGACATTTTGGATTCCATTATGCGGGATGTCATTAATAAATTTCGTCAAGATAAGCTTCTTCTTCTTCTTCTTCTTCTTCTTCTTCTTCTTCTTCTTCTATGTGCCCTGTCCCTTCAGGACGTAGGCGATCATGGATCTCCACGTCTCCCTATCCCTTGTGGCTCTTAGTATGTTTGTTCCTGTTGCTCCTGGCAACCCCCGTTCCGTCATCCACCTGATCAGATCCTGCAAATATGTTATCCGCTGCCTTCCTCTGTCTCTCCTTCCTTCTATCTGTCCAGTCAGTATCAGGTTCTCCAGGCTCTCTTTCCTCGTTGCATGTCCCAGGAACTTCAGTTGTCTCTTCCTGATGCTCAGCATCAATTTCCTTTTTGTTGCCATTTTTTCTAACACCTCGTCGTTGCTTGTATGCTCAGTCCACGATATCCGTAGCATCCTTCTGTAGAACCACATTTCGGCCGGTTTCAGTTTTGTCCTCATTTTCGATGATATTGTCCAGCATTCACAGCCGTATTGAAGAACTAACATCACGTAGCAGTCTAGCACTCTTTTCTTCGTTTCTATTGAGATTTTCCTGTGTGTTAGTATTTTGCTCATCTTCTGGAAGGCGTCCTTTTGCCATGCCAATTCGCCTTCGGATTGGTACAGAAGGTAAATCTTTAGTAAATGTCATTATTCTGCTAATCTTCGAGTAATCATTTTTTTTACTCGAGAAATTCTTTCTTCTATACGCAAGGATGTTTTACCTCCTCATCATATTAATTCTGTTGCCTATAAATTTGAGTGTTTGCGGATGTGACTACATAGGTAGAACATATCAGTGTTTGGATTTTAGAATTAAACAGCATTTACTCCCCAGAATTTTGACTTCGTCTGCAAACAGTAATCAACTAGTAAATACATCCGGGTCTTCTATAGCTCAACATTCTAAAACTAGCAAGGAATATTTGGCGGGATTAATTTACGACTCATTGTAATTAACCCGTTTAAACGAAATAAGTGCTACTTCATTTGTTGTGCGTGTAATAAACGAAACGTCAAATAAAGCGGACTAGGGCGGGTGGTGCGTCACTTAAATTTAAAAAATATTAATTTTATCTAACTTACTCCGACGTTTATTCGAGAAGCAAGATTAAGAACCTGGCCGACATCTACTGACAAATAGAACAATTCAATATCCACTTAGTGTTATGACAGTCGCCAATATATTTTTGCGAAAATGCTGAGTAATTTCGGCTGTCCATTCCAGAGTCAAGCTGTTGAGCGCATTGATCTTCATTCCTATGAATCTTCGATACGAACAGCAGAATTAAAGCAAAGACTCCAAAGGCTTAAAATTAAAAGAAAAATCCCAGACAATTCCTACTTGGTAGAGATTACAATTGATACAGCGTGAAAGACCATATAACCTGCATCAAGAAGAGAAATTTGGCAGGCTAAATAACAAACGGTATAAAATCCAACTATCTGTTCACTGCTATCTTATAAACAACCAATTTAGACAAAAGAAGAGAATGACAGGGGAACAATTGGGCTGGCAACATCACTTAGTGAACTGGAAGATTATTCACAGAGAAATAGACATTGGCACTCAAACGAGACATGTGGTCAGAGCTAGACTAGAATTTGCTACACAAGGATTTCTTAGAAGAGGAAAACTATTACAGGGCGTAACGTACGTGTTAACTAAATTAAAGAAAAGGCAGAATTACAAATCAACATCAATAATAAATATGATAATATTGAAAATTGCAGAAAAAGTGGAAGAAATCTCAGCACAACATGGACAAATTACCGTAAAGCCATTGATAGTGTTCCACAGTGATAGTCAGTCAGTCAGTTAAGTGCCATACGTGATACACTCTTGGGCGATCATGTCACGAAAGAGCCATGCCTGACAGGACAGAAGATTATCCCGCAGTAGGCAGACATTGCTTTCTGCGGTAGACTGGTTGCCGACCAAGGCTATAGAACCCAATCTGTCCTTTCATTTGACTCATAGCTAGAGAGGGAAGAGATGTATTAGCTTATTACATAGTAATTACAGGGGGGGGGCAGTTTATTACTTCATAACAATAGAAAAACGATCCCCCACTTTATGACCAGTAGAACCTTTAATCATGATTCCAACTATTATAATCAGTCAGTTAATTGCCATACGTGATACACGCTTGGGCGATCATGTCTCGAAAGAGACATGACTGACTGGGCAGAAGATTATCCCGCAGTAGGTAGCCATTGCTTTCTGCGGTAGACTGGTTGCCGACCAAGGCTATAGAACCCAATCTGTCCCGCTATTTAACCCATAACTGGAAGGAAGAGACGGATCAATACCTTTCCCAAGGGTATTTGCGCGTAAGTGAATACAATGGATTCAAATGGAATTCGAACTCGCCTCCCCGTTCCGAGCTGATATCCACTGTACCACAACGCACATTCCTTAAACACAGCTTGGGAATGTGGAAACCCACATTATACCTAAAATCCCACCAAAGGAAATGCCACTTCAAACCGCCTGAATATCCGAAGAGGCATCTTTCAGGAAGACCCACTGTCACCCTTCTGTTTTGTCTGTCCTTAATACTTCTTTAATATGAACTGTTTATTTAATAACAACTGTGGATACAAAGTAAACAAAAAGGCATTTAATCACCTACGCTACATGTTCGATCTCAAACCCTTTGTCAAAAAACGACAATAAGTCCAAGGATCTCAACATTACTGTAAAATGTTTCACAGAAACACACTTACTAACACATCACTCAATAAATCCCGGGCCTAACTAATAAAACAAAAATTTAAGGCAAAATTCGATTTTTTCATCAACATAGTCTCCTTCTAGTGTGATACACTGATTCCAAAGCTTCTTTAACAATTCGATGCATTTATGTAGACCGATTGCCTCTGGCCTAAAAAATACGTCTCACTTTCCGATATTATTTCTTCACTTGAACGAAATCTCTTTCTCTGAAGCATTCTTTTGAGGTGTGTAAACAGCCAGTAGTCATTGGGGGCCAAACCTGGAGAACAGGGTGGCTGCAAAAGCAATTCTAAGTGTAATTCATATAGTTTTTCCATCGTTGCGATCGACATGTGACACGGTGTGTTGTCTTGGTGAAAGATCATTTTTTCTTCTTTATTTGTGGCCGTTTTTAGTGATTTCTTTCTTCTTTCCAATAATGCCATATAATATTCACTATTGATGGTTCTTTCTTTCTCAAGGTAATCAATAAACAAAACAACTTGCGCATCCAAAAATACGGAGGCCCAAAGCTTGTCAGCTCACGTTTGCGTTTTTAGTCATTTTGGACGGATTTCATCTGCTGCTGTCCTCTCAGCTGACTGCAGATTTGACTCCGGAGTGAAGTGGTGGATTCATATTTTATCCATTGCCACATATTTACGGAAAATTTTTTTCTTGTTGATTTGAAACAGTTGCAAATAACGCTATGAATTGTCCAAGCGTTGTTGTTTTTGATCGACAGTGAGCAAACGCGGCACCCGATTTGAACACAGCTTTTTCATTGGCAAAATTCATGCAAAATGGTGAATACACAGCCTTCTGATATGTTCAACTCCTCGACTATTTCCCGCAACTAGTATTACGCGCAAATACTCTTTCTCAAGTGTATTTTCGCGCAAGTGAATGCAGGGAATTCAACTGAAATTTGAACTCGGATCCCCGATTTCTCGTTCCGTGCCGATATCCACTGCACCGCAACGCACCTCTCAACTAGAACTTACTAAGTACAAATACTGAAAATTGTGATAGTCCAAAATGCAGATTCTGTGATAAACATCCAGAAGCAATTGACCATTTTGCATCAGGCTACACAGAATTGGCACTCACTGAACATAAAACCGGTCACTGGAGAATTTGCAACTTTTACGAAACGGAAAATGCAAGTAATTGTTATCAACAATACCCAGACCCGGTTAGATAGATAAGACCTGTAACAATTTTTTAGGGGTTTTACAATATTCACAGACAATAAAATCAAAGCTACTCGGCCAAATATCGTGATCAGAGGCCGCAAAAAGAAAATGTGCCTTCGCTGAAGACTTTATTGTATTTTTGATGACCTCAAAATATCACAATACAAGGACCTTAAAAACTATCAAAATACAAGGATCTTAAACATATCAAAATACAAGGACCTTAAAAATATCAACGTATAAGGACCTTAAAAATATCAACGTAAAAGGACCTTAAAATATCAACGTATAAGGACCTTAAAAATATCAACGTACAAGGACCTTAAAAATATCAAAATACAAGGACCTTAAAAATATCAACGTACAAGGACCTTAAAAATATCAACGTATAAGGACCTTAAAAATATCAAAATACAAGGACCTCAAAATATCAAAATCCAAGGACCTTGAAAATATCAAAATGTAAGTAACTTAAAAGATATCAAAATACAAGGACCTCAAAAAATATCAAAACAAAAGGATCTTAAAAATATCAAAATACAAGGATTTTAGAAACTATTAAAACAAAAGGACCTTAAAAATATCAAAATACAACGATTTTAAAAAATATCTTAATACAAGGATCTTAAAAATATCAAAACAAAAGAACCTTAAAAAATATCAAAATACAAGGACCTTAAAATCGAAATCTCAAAATATGTGGCACAAGACAAATCTATTTGTAGTTGGAGCCCTCGGATTGATTGGAAAAGGTTCCGATAGACGCACTGAAGGGATTCCTGGTAGTCCAAGCCTTGAAAGAAATACAAAAAAAAAAAAAATTGTGCTCACAAGTATATCCCGAACCTAACGTAAAACTTCATCTATGCAAAATGTGTGTAATATTAGTTTTATTTTCCTCAAAAAAGCTTAGTGGAAAATGTCATGATGTCATTTCTAACATTATGTCTTTCGTTGAGTCCCGTAAAAAATGAGGATAGAAAAGAAATCAAAGTAAATAATAATAATAATAATAATAATAATATACTAATAATAATAATAATAATAATAATATACGTCTATGTCAGATGTTGCTTGGCAGCCCATTTAGGAGAAGGAAAACTCCGAACAACAACCCGCAACTAAAGGTGTTAATCGTGCCGAGGAGTGAATGGCTACTGCGTTATGAGGTCACAAACGATCCCCTACAGGCTTCGGGACCCTGTTTGTATAAGACCGTTACCCAACGTGCCGGGCAACTTTGGGTGGACTTTTGGACCCGTGCGTCACTCGTGGGAAAAACATGAAAAATACAAATAGAAATAAAAAGTCCAGTATGGCTCTTCCAGTGGATAAACAGGGAGCCCGTCCTTCGGGAGGGAACCTACCTGAGGTCGAAAAATCTGCCATAGGAACAAACTCCTACACAAAGAATGAATCTTCAGGTCCCCACAACCAGGATAATCCTAATGATGGTCCTGAAAATTCACCAGCTAGATCTACAACCGTATATTTAAAGAAAGAAAAAATAAAATGCTCTCGTGAGGAGTACAAAGTCGTTATGACTGCATTTCATGAAGCGTTACTCAAACCTCAAAAAAACATGACTCGCCAAACATATGACATTTGGCGTGAAAAAGTTGGTCAAGCAAATAGAAAGTATATTGACGAAAATAAATTAGCCAATGTACGTAGGTACATTATTCGTAATAACCGACTGACAGAGGCTGAAATTAATGAAATTAAAAGAATTGTAACAAGAAGAGACGAATCAACAAAATATGAAAAGGAACCGGAATCAGAAATAAAAAGTAATAACATCAAGCAAGCCACAGGTCATAATGTAGAAACCGTGAAACACGCAAATCACTGCGTAGATAATGCTGTAAGTTTAAAAGTGCTGGAAAGGTGTGATCTGAGTCAGTTAAAAGACAAAAATAAAACGAGTTCAGAACACATCGAAGATAATTATTTGACGGGAAATAAGAACAATATACAGGAAGCCAAGATAGAAATAAAAAAACATCTAAGTCAAATACAAAATATTACAATGGAGGAACGTGAACAGCTCCCAAAATTACAACCAACAAAACAAAACCTCCGAGCTATTAAACTCTACAATGCAGCACTGGAATCAATACTGGATGAAGACCCTCATACAAATCTTAACGAAGTAATATATGCATCAGCAACAGCAGCAACAAAAAAATTAAATATCAAAATAAAAACAAGGCAGTCTCGCAGACGTGAAGATCCACCTTGGAAAAGAAAAATAGAAAAAGAAATCGAACAACTTAGAAGTGAACTGTCAGTACTGGATGAACTGAGTAGAGGAATAAATGTAAGAACTAGGAAAAGCAGAAGAGCCGAAAGAAAATATAACATCAGGAATGAAAATGAAGTCTTATCAAATATAGAAAAAATAAAGCAAAAAATCCAACTGAAGGCTCAAAGAATAAGACGCTATGAAAAAAGAGCAAGATTTTACAGACAAAACAAGATTTTTCAGACTGATACAAAGAGATTTTACAGGGAAATAGGTAAAAAAATAATTGAAGTGACAGTGCCCCCCAGAATGGAAGAAGTCACACAATTCTGGGAAAAGATATGGGCTTGCCCTAAAGAACTTAGCAAGGAAGTACATTGGATTACACAAGAGATAGAACGAATGAAAAATAAACCCGAACAGACATGGTCTGGAATTACAGAAGATGATGTTATATTTGCACTAAAAAAAGCACACAATTGGAAATTCCCAGGTATAGATAAAATTCCTAACTTTTGGCTATATTATTTAAATGCAGCACATAAAAAACTAGCCAAAATACTTCAAGAAATGGTTGACGATCCCACTAAAATTCCTGCATAGATGACCAAAGGAATTACATTTCTTCTACCCAAGAATGGTGACACAAACAACCCGAAAAACTACAGACCAATTACATGTCTTCCGACAACATATAAACTATTAACATCTATTTTAACAAAGCAGACATATTTATTCTTAGAAAGAAATGACATGATACCGCTTGAACAAAAAGGGTGCAAACGTGGCTGTTATGGTTGTAAAGACCAATTGCTAATTAACAAAATGATCCTGGAAAACTGCTACAGTACAAAGAAAAATCTTAGTACAGCCTGGATAGACTATCGAAAGGCATTCGATAGTGTGTCACATTACTGGATTTTAAAGACTTTAAATATATACAAGATATCGCCCGTCATCATCAATTTCATCAAACAGTGCATGTCTATATGGAAAACAACCCTTTACCTCAATCATATAAATGGAACCTCTAAGTCTGATGAAATAAACATGAAAAGAGGTATATTTCAAGGTGATTCTTTATCTCCCATACTATTCTGCATATCATTAATAGCACTAACCAGTCAACTTAATAAGACAGAATGTGGTTATAAAATAGGCCAAAAGAAAATAAGCCATCTATTTTACATGGATGACTTAAAGTTATATGTTAAGAATGATAATGAGCTGGAAGGTCTTCTGCAAACTGTAAAATGCTTCAGCGAAGACATTGGAATGAAATTTAATTTGAATAAATGTGCTAAAGCTACAGTTTTACGTAGATCAATACAAGAAACATCCTCAATTAGCTTAGACCCAGCTGTAAAAATAAACGAATTTAAACCAGAAGAAGCTTATAAATACCTAGGTGTAAATGAGAGTGAAAACATTCACCATAAAAAAATGAAAGAAATAGTGCGTAAAGAGTACTATAGAAGGCTACGAATGATATTAAAAACTGAATTAAATTCACAGAACAGAGTTATGGCCATTAATAGCCTTGCAATCCCAGTTGTCTAATATAGCTTTAACATCTTAAACTGGACTCTAAACGACATCAGGCGAATGGATGCTAAAACAAGAAAGCTTCTTTCTAAGCATAAGATGCATCATCCAAAGGCTGATGTAGACCGTCTATACATACCCCGTAAAGAAGGTGGAAGAGGTCTTATTCAGCTGGAATTGTCATATAAGACAACAACTATTGGCTTACTAACATACATAGAAACAACAAAGGATTGGATGATACAATTAGTAAGGCAACATTCAGAAAGAAAGAAAAAAATATTCAATAATAAAAGAAGGCAGTAAATACAAACAAGATTTACAGTTAGTAGATTCTGTAGAAAAGCAAAACAGAAGCCAAGAACCAACTATTGCGGCAAAAAATATGAAACTGAAAGCCAAAGATAAAGCTCTTGAACAGATGAAACAGCGCTGGCAAAACAAACCTCTGCATGGCCAATATCCAGTACGTGCCAATAAATCCAATGTTGACAAAGTTAATACTCATCGATGGTTACGTGCATCTGGATTAAAGTCTGAAACTGAAGGCTTTATTCTTGCAACACAAGACCAAAGTCTTTTCACGAGAAACTTTCAGGCAAATATTATGCATAATAATATGGATCCAAAATGCAGGTTTTGTGATAAACACAAAGAAACAATAGACCGTCTAATCTCAGGCTGTTCTGTGCTTGCCCCAAACGAATATAAAAATCGCCACGATAGAGTTGGGCAATATTTACATTGGGCAATGTGCAAACATTATGGAAAAGCTGTAAACAAACACTGGTATGAACATCACCCAGCACCGGTTACAGAAATAGAAGATGTAACCATTCTATGGGATTACACCATCTACACAGACAGAAAAATTGAAGCAAACAGGCCAGACATTATTGTTAAAAACCAGAAGGAGAAAACTTGTCTATTAATTGATATGGCTTGTCCAGCGGATTGTAACATAGCAATCAAGGAATTTGAAAAACTGTCAAAATATAAAGACCTGGTAATTGAAATAGAAAAAATGTGGAAATTGAAAACAAGAGTTGTGCCAGTGATAGTAGGTGCACTTGGAATGATAAAAAATGGAACAAAACAACACATTGAAAGAATCCCTGGAAACCCCAGCTTAAGAGACATACAAAAAATTGTCTCATTAAGTACAGCCCACACACTAAGGAAAACTTTATCTATGTAATGCTGGGGATGATAGGGAAGATAGAAAAACATGAAATGGAGCCATAACAACACGCCACTACCTGCCTTAGGTCTCCCCGCAGACTTGGTTGGTAGTGAGACCAAAGCAGAAATCGAAATATGATGAAAAATGACATAATAATAATAATAATAAATGATTGACGTAACATCCAATATTTTTCAATAAAGAGTTCAGTTTGAGAAAAAAAAAAAAGAAAAGGAAAGGAAAGACATAGTCTGTGACAATGTTCAACAATATTTCAGGGCTAAGTCTATCTTTTAGTCATTTTTTAAATGAATGTAAAAATAAAAAATTATAAAAAATTTATAAAACACTGTAAAAATAGAATATAAATTGAGCTGCTCATATGTGGCCATAAGTTTTATGCTAACAGTTTCATTTCTCGCACTCTTCACTTTCGGAAATCTCTTCCAGCTCCTTGCATTCCAGCCAACTTTAATATACAAAAAAAAACAAAAACAAAAAAAAACATTATATGCAATGTCAATCACTATCTACTGTCTTGATTACACTTTCCTCATCTCGTTTATTATTAATGTTTCATTTTCTTATTCTTCCACACTCAGTAACCACTTGTGTCTTAGTGACTTTACTGCCTTGTATAGGGTGATACAATCCTTATTATCAATACGACTCTTATTAAATACGATACTTATTATTAATATTTTCCTTATTATTAAAATCCTTATTAGTAATAGGATCGTTATTATTAATATCATTATTATTATGATCCTTAATATTAATATGAGAGTTATGATTACGATCCTTTTTATCAATTCAGGCCTTCCTATTAATACGAATCTTATTATCTCGATCCTTACAATTAATACGAATCTTATCATTAATATGATTCTTATTAATACGATTCTTATTATTTATCTGATCCTTAAAATTACGATCCTTATTAGTAATACGATCCTTATTATTAATAAGATTTTTATTAATACAATCCCTAATATTAATATGATCCATAAAATTACGATCCTTATTAGTAATACGATCTTTATTATTATTATTATGATTCTTATTAATACGATTCTTATTACTAATATGATCCTTATAATTACGATCCTTATTAGTAATACGATCCATATTTTTAATATGATTCTTGTTAACACGATCCTTATTATCAATTGGATCCTTATAATTACTATCCTGCTTAATAATACGATCTTCATTATTAATGTTTCTTATTAACACGATCCTTATTAATTATATGATCCTTAAAATTACGATCCTTATTAGTAATACGATCCTTATTATTAATATGATTTTTATTAATACAATCCCTAATATTAATATGATCCATAAAATTACGATCCTTATTAGTAATATAATTATTATAATTACGATCCTTATTAGTAATACGATCTTTATTATTATTATTATGATTCCTATTAATACGATTCTTATTATTTATATGATCCTTAAAATTACGATCCTTATTAGTAATACGATCCTTATTATTAATATGATTCTTATTAATACGATCCTTATTATCAATTGGATCCTTATAATTACTATCCTGCTTAATAATACGATCTTCATTATTAATATAATTCTTATTAATACGATCCTTATTAATTATATAATCCTTAAAATTACGATCCTTATTAGTAATACGATCTTTATTATTATTATTATTATTATGATTCTTATTAATACGATTCTTATTACTAATATGATCCTTATAATTACGATCCTTATTAGTAATACGATCCTTATTATTATTATTATTATTATTATTATTATGATTCTTATTAATACGATTCTTATTACTAATATGATCCTTATAATTACGATCCTTATTAGTAATACGATCTTTATTAGTATTATTATTATGATTCTTATTAATACGATTCTTATTACTAATATGATCCTTATAATTACGATCCTTATTAGTAATACGATCCTTATTATTATTATTATTATGATTCTTATTAATACGATTCTTATTACTAATATGATCCTTATAATTACGATCCTTATTAGTAATACGATCTTTATTATTATTATTATTATGATTCTTATTAATACGATTCTTATTACTAATATGATCCTTAAAATTACGATTCTTATTAGTAATACGATCCTTATTAATAATATGATTTTTATTAATACAATCCCTAATATTAATATGATCCATAAAATTACGATACTTATTAGTAATACGATCCTTATTATTATTATTATGATTCTTATTAATACGATTCTTATTACTAATATGATCCTTATAATTACGATCCTTATTAGTAATACGATCCATATTTTTAATATGATTCTTATTAATACGATCCTTATTATCAATAGGATATTTATAATTACTATCCTTTTAATAATACGATCTTTATTATTAACATGATTCTTATAATTATGATTCTCATTGGTAATACGATTCTTATTTTTAATATGATTTTAATTAATATGATTCTTATTATTAATATGATACTTAAATTACGATCCTTATTAGTAATACAATCCTTATTATTAATATTGTTTTTAATAATACGATCCTTATTATTAATATGATTCATAAAAATCCGTTCCTTATTGGTAATACGATCCTTATTAATAATATGATCCTTATAATTACGATCGTTATTATTAATGCGATCCTTATTATTAATACGGTTATTATTATCAATATGATCCTTTTTATTACGATTCTTATTAATACGATCCTTATTATTAAAATGATCCTCATACTTACGAGCCTTATTATTAATACGGTCCTTATTATAAATATGGTCGTTATTTGCGATCCTTCTTTAATATGATTCTTATTGATAAGATTCTTATTATTACGGCTCTTATTATCATTGTTGTTGGTGCTTTGATTTTAATTTATGTAATACAAGTTATCCTGCAGTCTCAGTTTGACACATCGAGGCACAACAAGTTACTTTTGTATCAGATGCTGCAGATAGGTGAGGTGCCATGCAATCAGAGAGAAATATGTTATTGTGATCGCTGCATGAAGAAAAATAATTTCAAGATAGGAAAATACACATGCAGTTCATATATTTTTGTTCTACAAAGAATTTATTTCCTAACATTGCTCGCTCGTTTTAATATCATTCCCCCTAAGCCCCAATAACAATTTGGTGTTTTGATATGCCACATTTTAGTGGGATTTGTCTCAAGTTCCTCGTAGGCATTTTCTCAAACGATTTCAAAGTTGCGTATTTCTCGACTGCACCACATATAAGAAAAAAGGTGTTTTAGCATGATTTTCTAATTCATGTCTGGTCGAGATGTATTGATTTTTATATCAGTTCATAAGCAGAAATTTCAAAGGATGTTAATATTTCGATTAATAATAAATATGATAGCGAAGAGACAATATTTTCTTTTAAAAACACACATAAATGTACAATCTAAACTTATTTATAAATGGAACTTTGTGTGTGTGTGTGTGTGTGTGTGTGTGTGTGTCTGTTACCTATAGACTCCGAAACGGCTGAACCGATTTTCTTGAACATTTACACAGTTGTACTATAAGCCTCTGCGAGTGTTCTTAGCTAGGTTTTGTGTCGAGGTACACCCGATAAATATCGAAAATCGATAATCGAAAAAATCGGTTTACAGAAGGAGTGGTCCGATTTTAACCAAATTTGATACACTCATAGACAAAGACATAAGAAACGATATTCAGATGTTTCAAGGTTGCAGTTCTTACAATAGTGCAGAAAGTCGATAATATATATATTTACATATATATATATAAAACGCAAGATGTTTGTGTGTGTGTGTCTGTCTTATTATCTGCCTGTATGTCTGTATTTTTTCAGCCCTTTTATTTTAGTTTTTGCTTCGGGTTTGTCTCTAAGTATGGTATAATTGTAATTCTTAGTCTCAGCCAGGATACAATTTACTCAGAGGACTTATTTAGCCTTGAAAATTCAGTTTATGACGAAAAAAACTTATTTGATATCGATACCAGGAAATCAAAATTTGACTTACATCCATTCATTTTTCTACGGTTTCTACGGTTTCACTGTTATTAACCATCACAGACAAACAGACTAGCCTGATCCATGCTAATGGATTAGGCTAGTCTCCCTGAAAGTGAAATGCTGCGCCTCCTCAGATTAGCTCTCACATCAGACCTAAGTGGAATAACTATATAGAATTCATAGCTAAATCCGCTGCTAAGAAAGTCGGTTGTCTGTGCAGGACCAGGAAGTTTTTCCCGTCTGAAACAATCCCTCATATATACAAATCTACCATCCGCCTGTGCATTGAATATTGCTGCCATATCTGGTCGGGTACTTCTGCTATCCGTCTAGGTGTCTTTGACAAAATCCAACGGAGAATCTGTAATGTGATCGATCCCGACTTGGCAGCTAGGATACAGTCGCTTTCTCACCGACGCAGTGTAAGTTCCCTGTGTCTCTTTAACAAATACTTTCACGGCTTCTGCTCTGATGAACTTAGCTCACTGGTACCCCTTATATACTAATTTCCGCGAGCCACAAGGTTAGCAACTAGGTCCCACCCTTTTACTGTGAAACTAATAAATTGTAAACGCAAATTCTACTCCAACAGCTTCTTTTCTCGCACTTCCCGCCTTCGGAATTCCCTTCCGCATACATGCTTTCTCGACAGCTACAATCTTCAAGAATTTAAATGTAAAATCTTGTCTCACTAACTTGCATCCTGTCTCTCGTGCTCTTTTCTCCGTCTTCTCATCAGTATTCTCTTCCTTCTCATACCCTCTTCCTGACACCTCCTGTAACATGTCACTCTTTCTCATAACATTCCTCCTATGTAACTCCCTGCACAGTTGCAGTAAAATGTCTTGCTTGGGGCCACACGATTATAAAATATATACATATATATATTTAAAGGTAAGTGAAGGAGAAACGAAGAAAAAATAGTGGTATTCCAGCAATCGATTGCAATATTTGACCTTTTGTGGCATTGCAAATTGTTTTTTCTGATAAAAAATAATAAAGTCAAAAACGTTAAACAAAGTATTCTATTTCTGTTGCGCGTGTTTGTTTAAATGTAAATACGAAATCTGCGCGGATCCTGCCTCTCTCCCTGTTTGTCTCTCCTCGCTACATACATACAATCACTATAAATAAACAAATAAAATAGCTTTTAATTTGGAAGAGAATTGTATTTTTTCAGAAGCTATGAGCGTTCCCCTGAAGAGATTATACAAAGGTGATTTTACAAGAATATTCATTAGATCTTACATAGTGGAAGACAATACTGTAGCAGTAGGGGTGCGTATTACCATCGCATTTTATGTCGGGTAGATGACATTTTATGTCGGGTAGATGACATTATTGTAAGGAAAGTTTATGTTTCTATCAGATTTTCATCATGTGAGGCCATTTTATAAAAATATAACGTGTAATAAAAGCAATGAAATGAAAAAAAAAGTGCGGAAATACGATTAATATTTATTTGATACTAACAGGTCGGATAAACGGAAGAAAGGTCAGGGGAAAACTGAGCGAGACGTACTTGTTAGGTCTGAGCAAATGGTTGACGGAGTGGGGCTTGGAAGAGGTATCAAGTGATAATTACTGAGAGCGACAAGAGACAGTGTGGAAGCCCATGATCGCCTATGCCATGAAGGGACACGGCACCTGAAGAAGAAGCCCCTGTGCATCAGTGGCGGTACCGCCTTGCTTGGTGTGAAACGATTAAAAAATTATTTGATCTTTTCGCTTTGTGATTTGAAGACACAACTACACTGCAGAATTATTTCGATGATATTCAGTGAAAAAATTTGAGTAAAATATTTGAGTAAAATATTTGAGTAAAAAAAAAAGAAGCAAAATAACAATTACAAACTGATATATCCCGGAAAGGAATATCAGTGTAAAGATTAGTGGAAGAATGGTACTCGATAAAGGAAATAGATATAACGGATTTATTGTACTTAAGTACAATTAACAATAAGATACAGATAAGCAATCAACGAGTAGGAGCGGAATAAACTATCAAGTAGAGAATGCCTTCGCCTATGACGGTTGCTCTCTCGTACCACTTGTCACCGTCCTTTATAGCCTAGAGCATTCCATTCTCGGGGATAGCATGGTGTTCCACTATAACAGAAACACATTGGCTGTACTTGTGGTAAAATAAAGTTTCAGCATCCTTAACTGGACCATAACCGTCATTAAGCGAATCGACGCCAAAACGAGTTTTTGTCAACGCCAAAACGGGTTCTCACTTGCTACCGCATGTATCACCCAACAGCTGATATTGATCGTCTGTATGCGTCCAGATCCGAAGGAGAAAAATAATCAGTCAACACTAGAACTGTCTCACAAAACTACAACAACCGGCCTTCAAAGAGACCTGGACACTATAGAAAACTGGATTAAACTATCGCCCGGTTCACACTCCACCCACGTCTATTGAACAGGTGAAGAGGCTCATCCCTTGTTTCCTGTTTAGGATGTGGTTTCCGGCGTTCTTTTTCCAATCTTTTCACTCTTTTCTTTTTTCTTTTCTTTTTTCTTTTCCAATCTTTTCACTCTTTCGTAGCCCCCTCCGCATCAGTGGTGTTACCGCCTTGCTCGGGGTGATATGATTTAAAAAACAATATGTGTCAAAGAATCTCTGAGATTGTAATCAATGGCGACATGTTTCCGACCAAAACGATCTTTCAAGTCGAAGGATACCAAGTGTGCTTTGATCCGAAACAGGATGGTCTCCGCCAGATTTATTTCCCTAATATCCGCTACATATGAATGGCTCTCCACTTTCAATCTACAGTTGTCAGGGTTTCTCAACCTGGGTGATATCGCGCATCGGTGTTGCGATTTCAACTGTTGGATGATCAACCGAACAGAAAATGGTGGGCGATGAAAGATTTTGGAAGGCGATATAGGATTTTGAGTATCAAAAAGGCATTTCAATATATGTTACCCGGAATAATATTCAAAGCAATGAACGTATATAAAACAAAAGGATGATTAATGATGAATGACTGGGACACGTTCTTAGATAAAATATAAATTTCCCCCAAACAAGGAATAATTTGATATTTGCTATAGTTTTTAGAAGAGTCATTAACATTCAAATAGTTCTGCAGACGAAATAAAGATAAAAAGCGAAATAAAACATATCAGATAAAAGTTTTTATTATTTCAACAAAACTCAGAAAAGGACCAACTGGATAAATGTAACAACATTAGCAAAACCGTGAAAAAATATCTCAGAAATTATGGCTGCATCCGAATTTTCAAGTTTGATTCGATCTGAAAAAAAAAAATGGTTGCAAAATGCCAAGGTATAAACCTACCCACAAATATAAAACCAACAAAAAAGTAAAATGTACTAAATACAACGCAGAAGGGGCGCGGATTTTTGTATCAGTCAGTTAAGTGCAATACATGATACACACTTGGGTGATCATGTCTCTAAAGAGACATGACTGACTGGGCAGAATATTTTCCCGCCGTAGGATACCATTATCTTCTGCGGTAGATTGGTTGCCAACCAAGACCATATAACTTAATTTGTCCTGTTATTTAACCCATAGCTGGAGGGATAAATGACGGATTTATACCTTTCCGGAGGGTATTTGCGTGCAAGTGAATACAACGAATTCAACTAGAATTCGAACTCGGCACTCCGATTTTTCGTTCCGATCCGATATATAAGCAGTCTGGATTGAAGGATTTGGATTAGATTTTGATCGAGTTAAAAAACAGAAACTTAAGGAATTATATTAACTTTGAAGCTACAAACTCTCAAATGTGTTCCTCTAAAAACCTAAAATTCATCGCAAAGTCCTGTAATTGAAATAAATATTCCACTATGTTCAGAAATATCGTTAAAACATATTTATTATTTATAGATTAACAAGTTAAAAAAAAAATATTGATAATTTCATCAAATATATTTCGTAGAAAATTGGAGTTTGGATTGGCAGTTGATTAGTTTTTCAGCAAATCTTATTGTGGACTGTACGTGCTTCCGTATTATATACGGGCATGTTTTTTTTCGAAAAATAAATGAAATTCTAAATATGGGAAACACATCAAAAGTAAATGTAATCCAATTGCGAAATTTATTTCGCAGATTCGATCAAAAGCAGCGGGGATATTATTCGTGCTAAAACGAGGCGCTGGCCTGAGGGATTTTTATAATGGCTAAGAATTGAACAAAAGGTGTTTTTTTTTCGGCCATGTTGTGAGATTAACCTGTGGTTTTATGGGCTAGGAATTTGAAAGGTTAATGGCCATCAACGTCAGATAAACTTTAGAGAGAAAGGACAATTGACATTTAAATAAAATAACACAGCGAAAAATATATGACTATAAGACATATCTATCTAATACACACACACACACACACACACGAACATACACACACACACGAACACATACACACACAGATATATATATTAGAAAAATACATAAAAAAGTGGAAAATACTGATATATATATATATATATATATATATATATATTAATTTTTGTCATATATATGTATATATGCATATTCGTCGGAAGGCAAAAAACATACGTATATTTAAAATGCGTTTTACATAGATTAGTGTTAACTGACGCAGGTCCTAAATATATATGTATATATATATACTAGCAGAATAGCCCGGCGTTGCTCGGGTGTAATGAAAGCTTTAAAACTAATCCATGGTCCTGGAACTCAGACTCTTTGGACGTTGGCTCGAAAGACTAAAAAGCAATAGTTGTTTCCAGTTAAAGCGAAACCGTAGACTAAAAGAAAAATGAATGAATGTAAATCAAATTTTGATTTCCTGGTATCGATATCACATAAGTTGTTTTCGTCGTAAACAGAATTTTCAAGAATAAATTAGTCCGCTGAGTAAATTGTTTCATGGCTGAGACTATGAACTACAATTATACCTACTTAAACCCGAAGCAAAAATTATAATAAAAGGGATGAAAAAAAAATACAGACATTCAGGCAGATAAACAGACACACACACAAACACTTGCCTTATATATATATATGTATATAAGATTTTCTGCACTATTGTAAGAACTGCAACCTTAAAACGTCTGAATATCGTTTTTTATGTCTTTGTCTATGAGAGTATCAAATTTGATTAAAATCGGACCACTCCTTCTTTAACGCGATTTTTTCGATCATCGATTTTCGGTATTTATCGAGGGTACCGCGACACAAAATCTAGCTAAGAACACTTGCAGACGCGTAGAGTACAACTGTGTAAATTTTCAAGAAAATCGGTTCAGCCGTTTCGGACACACACAGAGACACACACACGCATACACACAAAGTTCCATTTATAAATAAGTTTAGATATATATATACAGATAGATAGATAGATTGATAGATAGATAGATAGATAGATAGATAGAGAGAGAGAGAGAGAGAGAGAGAGAGAGTGATACCCATACACACATATAGAATATACTCATGAATCCATTTCTACCTCCATCAGATATGGGTTAAATAACAGGGTGACATGACACTACACACACGCACATATTTTTTTTTGTATGCATAGACAGTAACCTTTTACTACCCTGCATCTATATTTTTGTTGTTACGTTTCTAATTCAAATTTAAAAATCACTTGTTTCTGATGAAGGACCGAGGACGGTCTGAAATATAAAATATAATAAAAATAAACAAATACTGTTAAAAAAAGTACATTTTTAAATTCAAAACTTTTTATTAATATTCTTTCCTATACATATTAAGACAGTATACGTGGATGATCATCACTATATATATATATATATATATATATATATATATATATATATATATATATATATATATTTATTCAGATACTTTAATAAGCGGAAAAAGCAGGAAGGTAAATTCCAAAAACCCGATCCTAATTAAAATTTTATTTTATCGAAATGGTCATTCAACATCCTTGAATTAATCCTATTTTAATTAATATATATATATATATATTGCATATGAACACAAGTCTGTTATTCATACAGCGTTTATTGAAGACAATTTATTAGAAAATGCGATTATACATTTTCTTATATTTTTCTTGCTTTCTCACAAGAAATCTCTAGTATGAAGGCATGAACACTAAAATAAAAAGTTCAATTTCAGTGTCTTGTCAATTGTCGTCAATTAAATACAGACACACACAAACACAAGTACACCTATATTTTTTATAATCAGTTCCCTCCATTAATGAGAAGAGAGAACAAGATGTCGGAGAAAGGATAAGAGAAAGATGAGAACAAAGGAGATAGAAGACGGCAGTTAATGTGATTGAAGCTATCAAGGAAGCAAGTATACGGAAGGGAGTCCCACAGACGGGAATTGCGAGAAAAGAAACTGAGGGAGTGGAAGTGGTAGATAAATTGACTGTTTTGACTGTAAAAGGGTGGGACATAGTTGCCAATCTAGTAGCTCAAGTAAATTCGTGGAGACGGGACACCAGGGAGATAAACTCGTCAGAGTAGAAGCCGTGAAAATATCCGTATAAAAGACAGAAGGAAAGGACATTTCATCGGTGAGAAAGTGACTGAACTCGGCATGCCAAATCGGGATCGAATATATATATATATATATATATATATATATATATATATATATATATATATATATATATATTAATGAATATACGTTATCCTCCATCTATGACACGACTCTGAGTTTCATGCGTTATGCAATCAGCAGATTGTGTTTGAAATATGCACCTGATGATTGCATAACGCATGAATTTCTGAGTTGTGTCAGAGATGTATGATGATATGTATATTTATTAATATATATATAATACAGCTCTGTTCATACATTGAGCACTTTTTTTCCTGGTGCCCCGACCACATGAATTTGAGCGTAATACTAGATTGGCAAATAGGTCTTACCCGTTTATTGTTAAAATACTTAAGTATAACAGCCACTTCTACTTTAATAGTTACTTTTCTCGCACGTTTTGTTTACTTCCTTCCCTGATAGCTAAAACCTCCAAACATTTGAATGCAACATCTGTTGCCATCTTCTCTCTTCTTGAATCTCATTCATCTTTTCTTCTGTGTTCATTACCCTTTGTACATAGTAGTTTTGTTACAGTAACTCCCTTTGTCTTAGTACCGCCCTTGCGTGGGGTGAAATGATTAAAAATATTATCAATATATATAAAACAAAACAAAGAAAATCAGATACTGTGTCTTGAGTTAAATGTATTTTATCAGTATTAGTATATACTAATTTTATTATAAAAAAGATTATATTAAGTAGCATATTAAACTCAAAATCATATAAACTTAAATTATATAGGATCTATCTATATCTATCACCTTATATTTGGTGAAATGATGAATAAACCCCATGAAACACACACACACACACACACACACACACACACATATATATATATATATATATATATATATATATATATATATATACTTTGACAGTAACCTTTTATACCACTTTCATTGAATACGGCCGACAAGAAAGATTTGATTAATTTTTAGTTTCCTAGCATTCTTCTTCTTCTTCTTCTATGTGGCTTGTCGTTTTAGGACGTAAACGATCATGGCCCTCTACGTCTCCGTATCCCTGGGGGCTCTTAGCACGCTTTCTCCTGTAACATCTCGCAACATCCGTTCTGTCATCCACCTGTTCAGGCCCTTCAAATATGTTATCCGCTGCTTTCCTCTGCCTCTTTTTCCCTCTATCTGGCCCTGTTAGTATCAGGTTCTCCAAGCCCTCCTTCCTCATTGCATGTCCCAGGAACTTCAGTTGTCTCTTCCTGATGCTCAGTATTAATTTCTTTTCGTTTCCATTCTTTCCAGCACCTCATCATTGCTCACATGCTCGGTCCGTGATATCCGCAGCATCCTTCTGTAGAACCACATTTCCACTGCTTCAAGTTTTTCCTTTATCTCCAATGATATTGTCCAACATTCACTGCCATATTGAAGAACTAACACCACATAGCAATCTAGTACTCTCTTCTTTGTTTTTAGTGAAAGTTTCCTGTGTCTTTATACTTTAATCAGCTTCTGGAACGCGTCCTTCGCCGTGCCAATTCGTCTTCGGAACTCTGTGTCGCACTTTCCGTCTTTTAGTAGAACTCTTCCCAGGTATTTAAATTTGTGTACCTTATTGATTTTAGTATCCTCCACCTGTATTTGGCATTTTGAGTTGCCTTCTTTGCTGATGTCCATGAATTCAGTTTTCTTGCAGTTTATTTGTAATCCTTTTTTGTCACTCTCTTCAGCTACCTTCTGTAGGAGGTATTGTAGTTTCCGTGCCTGCAATCAGTACTGTATCATCTGCGTATCTTATGTTGTTCAAATTTTGGCCTCCGGTGACAAATCCAGTCATAACATTTAGGGTCTTTAAAATATTCTCGCTGTTAACACGTTTTAAATCTATCGATAGAAATGACCGAAATATATATTCACCGGAATATCTAATCAGACTCACTTTCATAGCGCTGCTTAAGAAACCAGGGGCAAAAGGAATATGAAAACCTGGGTCAATCAGATTAGAAGCCACATAAAACGCAGCATCCGAATTTTCGTGAATAGCGCGCGCAAAAGAATCAAACTAGCGATAGGACAAGAAGAATTCGGTTTCGACAAAAAATACAAACAAAAAAAACGAATCAAGGAATGCGATATTTATGTTCAGAATGTTATCAGAAAGAGGAATAAAAGTGCAGAAGAACTTGAAACTATAAAACGAGAAGAAGGGACTGAACATAAACAAGAAAAATGAATGCATGGTCATTAGCAAGACGAGGGGCCAAAATGCATTTACATGTCGGGGATATTAAAATGAAGCAGGTATAGAAATTTAAATGTCTGGGAAGTGTTATAAAAGAAGACAGAAAGTGGGACACTGGGGACCGAATGCAATGCTGAGATCGCCGAAGACGCATTTTTAAAAGATAAGCAGAGTATTAAGGGACAAGAAAATTTCGTTGAAAACAAAGAAAAGAGGAACTGACTGTTATATGATATCTGTCCTATATGGCCGTAAATGCTCGACTGTATTCTCAAAGATGAAGGAGAGATGAAGATAAATGTGGTTCTACAGAAGGATGCTGAGGTTACCATGAGTCGAACATTTGAACAACGACAAGGTTTTGGAAAAAAAAATGGAAACAAAACGGGAATTTATACTTGACATTAGGAAGAAACAATTGAAGTTTCTTAATGAGAAAGGAAGGCGTGGAGAAAGTGATACAGAGGGTAAAAATGACAGAGAAAAGCAACACGTGACATACTTGATGAGCTTGAGCAAATGGAGGGCGGAGGAGATTTTGGAAAAATAAGACAAAACTTATTATGAAATACAAGGGTCAGGAAAAGGAAGATGTGGAGGTTGATGATCGCCTACAGAAGGGACACGGCACATAATAAGTATATATACATATATATATTTTGTAAGTTTGTTATAACAATGGTTTATGCAAGCATTATAACACTACGTAAAAATGTTAATCTTTCAGAAATATACTGTTCTTTTTCATGTGATATTTTAAAATAAATGGTGAAAATGATTTAGAAAATATAAGATAAATTCATTGTTTTTTTCGAAAATTAAGGAGTGGAGCGTTGTGATGAGGTTAATATCGACTAGAAACGACAAATCAGGTTGCCGAGTTCGAATTCTAGTTGAATTCCTTGCATTCACTTAAACACAAATACCTTTGGGGAAGGTATTAATCCGCCTCTTCCGTTCAGTTATGGGTTAAATAACAGGACAAATTGGGTTCTATAGCATTGGCTGTCAACCAGTCTACTGTAGAAATCAATGGCAACCTACTACGGGATAATCTTCTTTTCAGTCAGTCATGTATCTTTCGAGACATGATCGCCCAAATCGTATATCACGTATGGCACTTAACTGACTGACTGGAGAAGGGGTAGTTGGAGAATATACTTGTAGGTGTGAAGCTCTACTTTGTGTTGAGCACTCTTTATAAAAGTAAATGCATGAAAAGTGGGTTTTAATTTACCTGTACTTTCACTTATATATATATATATATATATATATATATATATATATATATATATATATATATAGTGTTTACTTGTGATAATGTTGAACGCCAGGATTGTTGATTTTTTTTCATTAGTTTTGCTGATAAAAGGTATTTTGGCAAGCAAGTTTTTTGTTGTAAAGGGATCGATATCGGGTGGACATAAAGTGTTAATAGATTTAGTGCAAAGGATTTGTCACTTTAACTGAGCAGTTTCATGCCGACTTCGAAGTTTCGTGAGGAAACCATCATGATGTCTTCACTAATCGGGGCTGGATTTTTTCAAGTTTCGAAGTCGGCATGAATCTGCTCAGTCAGTGTGACAAATTCTTTGCTTTAAGCACACACATACACACACAAACACACATACACACACACGCACACACACACACACACACACACACACACACACACACACACACACACACACACACACATATATATATATAAACAATTACTGTAATATATATATTGTTGAACAGTATTTTATACATAGATATATCATTTTATACTTTCACTTCTCCAAATATATACTTCGCATTTTTTCTATAGTAATCCAGAAATTTAGATGGGCAATAGGTTGTTGATGAAAAAAACAAACAAAAAAAACAATTAGTTTAATAATAGTAATAATAATAATAATAATAGTTGTGCCAGTGATAGTAGGTACACTTGGAATGATAAAAAATGGAACAAAACAACACATTGAAAGAATCCCTGGAAACCCCAGCTTAAGAGATATACAAAAAATTGTCTTATTAAGTACAGCCCACACACTAAGGAAAACTTTATCTATGTAATGCTAGGGATGATAGGGAAGATAGAAAAACATGAAATGGAGTCATAACAACACGCCACGACCTGCCTAAGGTCTCCGCGCAGACTTGGTTGGTAGTGAGACCAAAGCAGAAATCGAAATATGATGAAAAAATGACATAATAATAATAATAATAATAATAATAATAAGGCAGTCTTGCAGACATGAATAACCACCCTGGAAAAGATAAATAGAAAAAGAAATCGAACAACTTAGAAGTGAATTATCAGTACTGGATGAACTGACAAGAGGAATAAATGTAAGAACTATAAAAGGCAGAAGAGTCGAAAGAAAATACAATATTAGAAATGAAAGTGAAGTCCTATCAACTAAGGAAAAAATAAAGCAAACATTACAACTGAAGGCTCAAAGAATAAGACGCTATGAGAAAAGATCAAGATTCTACAGACAAAACAAGATTTTTCAAACCGAGGCAAATAAATTTCACAGAGAAATAGGTAAAAAAAGAATTGAAGTGACAGTCTCCAACTCCAAAATGGAAGAAGTTATACAGTTCTGGGAAAAAATATGGGCTTGCCCTAAAGAACATAACAAAGAAGCAGATGGATTGCGCAAGAGATAGAACGAATGAAAAATAAACTAGAACTGACATGGGCTGGAATCACAAAAGAGGATGTTAAATGTGCATTGAAAAAAGCACACAAATGGAAATCTCCAGGAATAGATAAAAGTCTTAAATTTTGGCTGTATTATCTAAATACAGCACATAAAAAAACTAGCCAAAGAACTTCAAGAAATGGTGAACGATCTCACTAAAATTCCTGCATGGATGACCAAAGGAATTACATTTCTTCTACCCAAGAATAATGACGCAAATAAACCAAAAAATTACAGATCAATTATATCTCTTTCGACAACATACAAACTGTTAATATCTATTTTAACAAAACAGACATATTTCTTCTTGGAAAGAAATAACCTACTATCTCTTGAACAAAAAGGGTGCAAACGGGACTGTTACGGATGTAAAGACCAATTACTTATTAATAGGATAATCTTGGAAAACTGCTTCAATGCAAAGAAAAATCTTAGTACTGCCTGGAAAGATTATCGTAAGGCATTCGATAGTGTACCACATTCCTACATCTTAAAGAGTTTACATATGTACAAGGTATCACTCATCATCTTCAATTTCATCAAGCAATATATGTCGATATGAGAAACAACCCTTTACCTCAATCATATAAATTGAACCTATAAGTTTGATAAAATATACATCAACAATGTATATTTCATGGTGATTTTCTGTCTCCCTTACTATTTTGCATATTATTAATAGCACTAACCAGTCAACTTAACAAGACAGAATGTGGTTATAAAATAGCTCAAAAGAAAATAAACCATCTATTTTACATGGATGACTTCAATTTGTGTGCTAAGAATGACAATGAGCTGGAAGGTTTCTACAAACTGTAAAATGCTTCAGTGAAGGCATTGGAATGAGATTCAATTTGAATAAATGTGATAAAGCTACAGTTTTACAAGGATCACTACAGCAAACATCCTCAATTAGCTTAGACCATGCTGTAACAATAAAAGAGCAAGAAGAAGCTTATAAGTACCTAGGTTTAAATGAGAGTGAAAGAATTCACCTTACAAAATGAAATAAATAGTGCGTAAAGAGTACTATAGAAGGTTACAACTGATATTAAAAACTGAATTGAATTCTCAGAACAGAATTACGACCATTAATAAACCTTGCCATCCCAGTTGTCCAATATAGCTTCAACATTTTGAACTAAACTCTAAATGACATTAGACTAATGGATTCTAAAACAAGAAAGCTTTTTTCTAAGCATAAGATGTATCAGTCAAAGGCTGATGTAGACCGTCTATACATACCCCGTAAAGAAGGTGGAAGAGGTCTTATTCTGCTAGAATTCTCATACAAGACAGCAACTATTGGCTAACATACATAGAAACAACAAAGGAGTGGAAGATACAATTAGTTAAACAACATGAAAACAGAAATAAAAAAATATTCATTAATGAAAGAAGGCAGTAAATACAAACAAGATTTACAGTTAGTAGATTCTGTAGAAAAGCAAAACAGAAGCCAAGAACCAACAATTGCGGCAATAAATATGAAACTGAAAGCCAAAGATAAAGCTCTTGAACAAATGAAACAACGCTGGCAAGACAAACCTCTGCATGACCAATATCCAGAACGTGCCAATAAACCCAATGTTGATAAAGTTAATACTCATCGATGGTTATGTGCATCTGGATTAAAATCTAAGACTGAAGGCTATATTCTTGATGGCAAGACCAAAGTCTTTTCACTAGGAACTTTCAGGCAAACATTATACATAATAATGTGGATCCAAAATACAGGTTCTGTGATAAATACCAAGAAACAATAGACCATCTAATCTCAGGATGTTCTGTACTTGCCCCAAATGAATATAAAAATCGTCACGATAGAGTAGGGCAATATTTACACTGAACAATGTGCAAATACTATGGAAAATATGTAAACAAACATTGGTATGAATATCACCCAGCACCGGTTACAGAAACAGAAGATGTCACCATTCTGTGAGATTACACCATCTTTACAGAAGGAAAAATTGGAGCAAATAGGCCGGCCATTAAAGTTAAAAACCAAAAAGAAAAAAATTGTTTATTAATTGATATGGCTTGTCCAGCGGATTGTAACATAACAACCAAGGAATTCAAAAAACTATCAAAATATAAAGACCTGGAAATTGAAAAAGAAAAAATGTGGAAATTGAAAACAACTTCATACCAGTGATAGTGGATGCACTTGACATGATAAAAAATCGAACCAAAAAATACATTGAAAGAACCCCTGGAAACCCTAGGTTAAGAGATATACAAAAAATTGTTTTGTTAAATACAGATCACACACTAAAGAAAACTTCGTGTAACGCTAGAGATGATAGGGAGATGTGAAAAAACATTTAAATGTAGTCATAAAAACACACCGCTACCTGCCTTATATCTTTCTGCAGACTTGTTTGGTAGTGCGACCATAGCAGAAATCGATTTATAATGAAAAATGATGCAATAATAATAATAATAATATGAAAAAATATGAAATGGAGCCATAACAACACACCACGACCTGCCTTAGGTCTTCCTGCAGATATGGGAGGTAGTTCGACCATCGCAGAAATCGATTTATAATGAAAAATCGGATAATAATAATAAAGATTCAAGAGAATTTGCATTACATGAAAATTCTTCAAATTTTCCTTTTTGAATTCTAAGTTACGAGAGTGATGTGAATGATTATTCAAGAACAAATCAAGGTCGACTAGTGGCATAAAAAACAAAAAAAAATCAATTAAAATTGAAGAAATAATATAATTCACGATGTCTGGATATTTTTGGAAGAAATCAACGTCGGTTACAAATATCGCTCCAAGATATATATATCTAACAAAAAAAAAAAAAAGAAAATTAAAAAATATAATGGCGTGTGCCTTGGTAATAACGTCTGTTTGTTGGCAAGAGACGAGAGTGGGAAACAGGCAACGATTAAAGAATAAAATAAATTGAATCTGCAAAGTTTGAGTAAACAGAGCGTGAAAATGTCGGCAGAGTCTTTTGTCAGAAGCAGTCGGGAGATTGGGCAAAGATTGCTCAGTAACGCAGACATACAACTGTACACGTGTAGATAAGAATTCAACAAAAGAACATTATATATATATATATATATATATATATATATATATATATATATATATATATATTGAATAATATAGACAAGTTCTGTCTGTTGATTTTGTATAAGATCCTTTCGTATGATCTGATTAGCTTGATAGTGTTGTCATGGAAAGATGACAAGAAATTGCAATAATTGTTGATTTTTTATTAGGTCTGAGCTTTCGGCTTACATATGCCATTATCAAAGGATGAACATTTAATGTTCAGTGAACATAGAACATTTACATTATTAAAAGAGTGGAGTTATACGAGAAAAATAAACAGGTCCATTTTTTGTGTCGCACGTGGCTGCACGCCGAGAAGGAATGGTGGTAGTGGGTTTTTGGTCAATTGAGTGTATAGTGGCATGATAAAAAAATTGACAGACCTGATAAAAATCAACAATTATTGCGATTTCTTGTCGTCTTTCCATAACAACACTATTAAGCTAATCAGATCATACGAAAGGATCTTACACAAAATAAACAGACAGAACTTGAATATATTATTCAATGAAACCTGTATTAATAAAAAAATGCTGCCAAAATACACACAAGATATATATATATATATATATATATATATATATATATATACTATTGGGCCTGTGCCGTCAAAAATGACGGCGAAATATTTAAGTCGATATGCTGTCTAAAACTATCACACATATACCAATAAAGAATCAAGTCCCCGCCATAGTATCATTATTAACTGGTATGAATTAATTCTAATTTCATTTATGTACTAACTCTAGTAACAATTAATTTTTTGGCAACTCAAAAATTCAGTCAGTCGCTTGGGCGATCATGTCTCTTTCGAGACATGACCGTCTGGGCAGAAGATTATCCCGCAGTAGGTTGCCATTGCATTCTGCGGTAAATTGGTTGCCAGCCAAGCCTATAGAACCCAATCTGTCCTGCTATTTAACGCATAACTGGAGGGAAGAGACGGATTTAATACCTTTCCCAAGGGTATTTGTGCGTAAGTGAATGTAATAGATTCAACTGGAATTCGAACTCGATTCCCCGATTTCTCGTTCCGAGCCGATTTCCACTGCAACACAACGCACATCCTCCAAAATTGAATAGATGAAATGTATTAGAAAGGGGTGAATTGAACACTTGTTTTCCCAAGGGTATTTATTCTTAAGAGAATTTTTTTTTTTTTTTTTTATAAGCGTTTCACCCCGAGCAAGGCATGTCACTGCCACTACTGTGCAGGGGGCTACGTAGAGAGGAGAAAGGCTGGTTAAATATAGGACATAACAGAGGGTGAGTGATAGGCGGGTGAGGATACCGAGAATGAGGGTTGGGTAGATGAGAGTGTTGTGAGAATAGTTGGGAGTTAGTGTGATAGGAGGTGTCTATTGACCCTACATTTAAACACCTGGAGATTGTAACTGTCGGGAAAGCAGACTTGTGGAAGGGAGTTCCACAGGCGGGAAGCGCGAGAAAAGAAGCTGTTGGAGTAGAATTTACGGTTACATCTTATTTGTTTAACTGTAAAAGGGTGGGACCTAGTTGCTAATCTAGTATCTCGTGTAAATTCGTGCTTGGGCGGCACCAGTGATCTAAGCTCATCGGAGCAGAAGCCATGAAAGTACTTGTAGAAGAGGCACAGGGAAGCTACATCACGCCGGTGTGAGAGCGGCTGCAGCCGGTCTGCCAAGTTAGTATCAACCACGTTACAGATCCTCCTTTGTATTTTGTCAAGAAGCCCAAGGAGAGCAGCAACTGGAATTCGAACTCAGGCCTCCGACCTTTCGTTCCAAGTCGATATTTACTGCATCGGGATGCACACAGTATTAGCGATTTTGCTACTATAAATATGGCTATTTGTTTATTGGAGCAGACTTCCTCTTTTTACCAATCGAAAGGAAAGGTCACAGATTGTTAAGTAAGGACTTATGGCTGGTCACTCATAAATAACATGGGAGAGTTACTTTGCAATCACCTTGTCTGTCTGTCTGACTGTCTGTCTGTCTTTCTGTCTGTCTATCTATCTATCTATCTATCTATCTATCTATCTATCTATCACTGCCTGTTCATTATCTATCTATCTATCTATCTATCTATCTATCTATCTATCTATCACTGCCTGTTCATTATCTATCTATCTATCTATCTATCTATCTATCTATCTATCTATCTATCTATCTGTCTGTCTGCTTATCTATCTATCTATCTATCTATCTATCTATGAAAGTTTATCAAAGCAAAACCAGAGAAAGGTAGAAATGAAAAAGATTGATTTCGTGATCTAACAATCAAGTTGAACTCAGCAAATAAGATATTTCTTTTATACAATTTTAATATTATATATCTCAATTTAGATCTCTCTCACTTTATATATATATATATATATATATAACGAAAAACTGAAAGAACACGTAGATTAAAAACCCATTGTTCAAGCATTTACTTTTATAAGGGGTGCTCGATACAGAGTTGAGCTTAATATTGTAATTTACTTATTATAATATTTCAGAAAAGCATAATATCACTACACAAAAAATAGACTATTTATTTTAACATATCACCTGAAGAGGAACAGTTTTGTTCTGAAACATGAGACTTTTGTGTAGTGATATTATGCTTTTATAAATCATTGTAATAACAAAATTACACTATATACATCTATATATTTAAAAATTCTCTATTTGGACAGCAATCTCTCTTTTATGCAGGTTTCATTAAAAATTTCAAAGAGGGTATTATGGTTCATTTTTTATGTAATTTTTTATGTGACCTTATGGATGTTTTTTCTTTTTAAGACATAAATGATGTAAAGTTGTCTAAATGTTTACTTTATCAGAAAGCTTTTGGATATAATTTTATCCATTTTCGAGGATGGATTTTATTTTACGTGTAACGCAATGTACGTAGTATTATGCATGTTTGCAGAGTAGTGTGTATGTGTTATGTACCGAACACGGTAAGCATGTTTTTAGAGTGTTCGTAGCTTATATTAGTGAGTGTTTTTCTTTTTAATAATAATTTTTAGCCTTTTTGCATGTGAATGATGCTATGGTATTTTTGTTGTCAACAGTTATGTTAGGATTGGGTTTTGTAGGTCTCAGTGTGTGTTTAAATAAGATCGAATTGAGCTCTGTTTTGAGAGTTGAAGCGTGATTCTTCCAGTTAGTTTCGTAGTCGTGTGGCAAATATAATAATTTACGAAATTAGGACATGTAAATTCGTAAATAATATTGGTTCGCTGTAGTTTATAGCTTGCGGGTAGAATATTAATTTTTACGATGAGGTTAGCTGTTTTAAATTTTGTGTAATATAAGATTAATTTGATTTGTGGTTTAAGTGTTATGGTCAAACACATCTTTGCCTCAGATAATGGACTCTCCCTTCTATATTCAGTCAGTTAAGTGCCATACGTGATACACGCTTGGGCGATCATGTCTTGAAAGAGACATGACTGACTGGGCAGAAGATTATCCCGCAGTTGGTTGCCATTGCTTTCTGTGGTAGACTGGTTGCCAGCCAAAGCTATAGAATCCAATCTGTCCTGTTATTTAAGCCATAACTGGAAGGAAGAGACGGATTAATACCTTTCCCAAGGGCATTTGCGCGTAAGTGAATACAATGGATTCAACTGGAATTTGAACTCGGCTCCCAGATTTCTCGTTCCGAGCCGATATCCACTGCGCCACAACGCACATCCTCCTCCTATATTAATGAGAATTAACAGGAAGTTAACTCGAGAAGTTCTTGGGAAGTTCATAGGAGTTTCTTAGAAATTCTAGAGAGTTCTTTAGAGTTCTATTGGAGTTCAGTAGAACTATTAGTTAGTTCCAGTTTGGACAAAGTTGGACTAGCCGAATACTTAGGAGTCAGCTTACAGTGGAAGATTACCAAGTTCCTAACATTTTGGGCGCGTTAAGTCGATTAGCAACCGATATAGCACGATTATAACTTTCAGTGCGAAAACTCTTCCAGAACATCTTGCTTTATTTCGGGAAGGCATATTTTGCTACTGCTATTTTTTACTTATTTTCCTGTCGCATTTACTATTAACCTATTCCCAGGCTGGATGCTTTCATGAAGATACCATTTTTCTATATATTTACATATTTGTTATGATGAAACACACTTATTCCTCAGATAATGGACTCTCTCTCCTATATTTATAAGATTTAACAGGAAGTTAACTCGAAAAGTTCTTGGGAAGCTCATAGGAGTTTCTTAGATGTTCTAGAGAGTTCTTTAGAGTTCTATCGGAGTTCAGTAAAACTATTAGTTAGTTCCAGTTTGGGCATCGTTGGACTAAAGCAGTTGATATTAGTCGGTAGTTAGCCGAATACTTAGGAATCAGCTTACAGTGGAAGAATATCAAGTTCCTAACATTTAGGGTGTGTTAAGTTGATTAGCAACCGACATAGCACGATTATAACCTTCAGTGCAAAAATTACTCCACAACATTAAGTCGACATGAATTGCGTATTTTCGGATGATGTTTTGAAGTGAAATTCGTCCTGTTTATAATTGCTATGCATTTGTTTTCTGTAGAAAATATTAATGTTATTGTTAGTATCCGTGTGTTTATTGTTGTTATCGGTCAATTTTGAAAGAAAAGGTCTACTGTGGTAGTCAATCCAATACTTTAGAAATCCGTTGTTGACAACTGTTTGTTTTGGGCTATGAAGTTCTTTGAGAAAAATTGCACAGGAAGATGAATTCTCGTACGCTCTCGTGAAGAAAATTTTAACAACACTAATTTTATATCTAAGAGGACATATACTGATAAAATGAAGGTGACAAGAATTTTTACATTTTTTTTTATTTAGTGAAGCAATGGAAGTATTACGACTAGACTCCATGAGGACATCGAAAAACAGGAGTTACTTTTTGGCTAGGCTCATATGTGAAGATCAGGACGGAATTTGTTTCAAATATAGTTTTAAGATTATCGATTTCTTTTTGTTCTCAGCGACAATAAAAACAGCATCCACATAGTGGACGTATATTGTCGGTTTTTAATAAAAAAAACCGTGTTTTCTACTTGGGACATGTAAAAGTTAAAGAAGCATGGACCAAGTGGGTTTCCCATACTTAATCCGTTAGTTTTTGTGTAAATGTGTCCTTTATGGTCGTAAAAACGGGTCTTTGATGGACAGACAGACAAAGGCTTTTTAAAGAGTATTAGTAGAAACAAAGAGGAGAGTACTAGATTGCTATGTGATGTCGGTTCTTCAATATGGCAGTGAATGAAATGTGGTTCTACAGAAGGATGCGGCGGATATTATGGACCGAGCATGTGAGCAATGATGAGGTTTTGGAAAGGATGGAAAGGAAAAGTAAATTCTCCTATCATACTAACTCGCATCCATTCTCACAAGCTCTTTTCCCATCTACTCCACCACATGCTCGGTATCCTCATCCGTCTATTACCCTCCTCATGACACTTCCTATAACTAACCCCTATTTAAACCCCTGCGCAACAGTGGCAGTAGGATGCCTTGCTTGGGGTGAGATGATTTTAAAAAAATAGTGAGCATCAGGAAGAGACAGCTAAAGTTCCTGGGACATGCAATGAGGAAGGAAGGCTTGGAGAACCTGATATTAACAGGCCAGATAGAGGGAAAATAAATCAGAGAAAAGTAGCGAATAACATATTTGAAAGACCTGATCAGGTGGATGACGGAACGAGGGATAGGGAGATGTGGAAAGCCATGATAGCCTACGTCCTGAAAGGACACGGCATATAAAAGAAGAAGAGGATTGATAGATGCTAGTGAAATTGAAGCATGTTTATGTACGGAGTTAATGATTATATCAATTGTTTCAGGAACAGGAACATTATTAAAAAAGATTCTGACGTCGTGAGACGCAAGGGTGGCTTGGTTTGGGGTTGTAGATTTAAGAATTTGAAGGAATTCGTGGGTGGACTTAATGCTATTATTGTTAGGTAGGTATAGCGTGATAATATTGTTAAAGAATGTGTGTATAGCTAGCTATCTGTGTGTGTATGTACGAATGCACATATGCATATGTATTTACTTATGCATATGTTTAATTTTTCTGCATGCTAGTATAAATCTAAACTTATTTATAAATTGAACTTTGTCTGTGTGTGTGTCTGTGTGTGTGTGTGTCTGTGTGTGACCGTTACCTATAGACTGGGAAACAGCTGAACCGATTTCCTTGAAAATTTACGCAGTTGTACTATAAGCATCTGCGAGTGTTCTTAGCTACGTTTTGTGTCGAGGTACCCCCGTTAAATATCGAAGATCGATAATCGAAAAAATCGGCTTATAGAAGGAGTGGTCCGATTTTAATCAAATTTGATACACTCATAGACAAAGACATATGAACCGATAAGAAGTTTCAAGCTTGCAGTTCTTACAATAGTGCAGAAAATCGATAATACATATATATATAAAAGGCAAGATGTTTGTGTATTTGTCTGTTTATCTGCCTGTATATCTGTATTTTCTCAGCCCTTGTATTTTGGTTTTTGCTTCGGGTTTGGCTTCTAATAGGCATAATTGTAGTTCTTAGTCTCAGCTATGATACCATTTACTCAGAGAACTTATTTAGCCTTCCACATTCAGTTTACGACGAAAATAACTTATTTGATATCGATATCAGGAAACCGAATTTTTTTTTCAGTCTATGGTTTCGCTTTAACTGGAAACAACTCTTGCTTTTTAGTCTTTTGTGCCAACGTCCAAAGAGCCTGAGATCCAGGGCCATGGTTTAGTTTTAAAGCTTACATTACACCCGAGCAACGCCGGGCTATACTGCTAGTATATATATATATATATATATATATATATACTAGGTGCGATTAGTAAATTATCGCAATTATTTTATTATTTCAAATATTCTTTAGGCTGAGTCTGAGCTCCAGGACCATGGATTAGGTTTAAAGCTTACATTACACCCGAGCAACGCCGGACTATACTGCTAGTTATAATTAAGCACAAGGAAAATGAATTCCGGAAGTTCACCAAATGATTGAATAAATACTACGACCCCCTTAAATGCTTGTTGACTTGGAGAAGACTATCAGGAGAAACCAAGACCCATAGGATTACATGATTATGCTGAAAAGTTTCAGAAAAGCAATTTTATCACTTTAAAATATATCTAAGCGCTGACTGAGAATGATTATATTTTAATATTGTGTAAACTAAGGTGAAGATAACAAGATTAAAGTTACCCAAAACAATGTCGTAGCAAATATTCTTCATATTCTTTTGTATTTCTTAAATTAGTTATCCTACTTTTTGTGCTATAGTATTGTGAAATACATTGTAATACATTAATGGTAGATTAATAAAATCAAATTTAGGTTCGATCTCATGAAGAGAAAATTACAAACAGCAATACAACAAACTTAAGAAGATTTCCATAACTAGACAACTGTATATTAATACTCGAGATAATAGACAGTGTGAAAAGTTTAACGGTATAATATGGAAAGTATTAACTGTGGCACTCAAAAGATAACGCCCAACTGTAACCCATTGGGGGCCTGTTCTGCTTAAATAATTTGTATTCTTAACACACTCTACTTTCAAAAGCAAGATGGAAGTTATTTAATTATCCAGGCCGCTCTAATTATAAATACTCTGCTTCAACATGGCCGTCCACGCATGAATCAGATTTTCGGACAATCAAAATCCGACCTTATTGTGGAAAGAGAACTTATAGAAATAATCCTTCTGGTGCGCAAGTTTATCGTTAGAATGATAAGAAAACAACGGTATATTTCCAATAATTTGCTCCCACCTGCTGGTCATATACAGAACAGCCTTTCTGTTATAAAAGATCCAGTTTTACGTCCTTAAATTTACTTATGTTAGAAAAATCCTAAGAACGTTCTACGTTAGACAAAGTGGATCGTTTTCTGCTATAAACACCCATCATCCTCAACAGTCGGATGAGCATGTGTGGTTGTAGGGTCAGTGCGCAGCTGAGGATCTGACCGCCTCCCTACGTATATCTTGGTTGCCGGTTGCGTGCCAGTAAAAGAGTCTCTGGCAATAACTTTCCAGGTGAAATTCTAAAGATTATGTTTAAGATTCGCACGCGTACAAATTAGCTGTGGAAATATTGTTGGATCATATGACGTGGGTCTTCTTTTTTTTATCAAGAAGGTGGCTCTTTCAATGAGCTTTTTTCTTGTTTGATAGTGTCTCAATGTGTCATTTGTGATTCCGTTTAAGCAGTATTAGTCTAGGATAATTCTAGAGCATCTCATTTCTATGTGACGTGATGGCTTCAACACTGTAGCTGGTCTTCATGAAGTCTGTTACAACGGTGTTCTTCCTCACCTACGCTGTGAACTTTGATCCTGCGGAAGGTACATTTGAAATCTTGCAAGCTGTCTCTTTATCACGTTAATCAAACTGAGCGCCCGCGCACAATTGGGTTAATAAGAACGGCACCAAAAGTAAATTGAAGGACGCTTGTATCAGTTTCGGCAAAAAGTCTTTATATTCAATAAAAGAAAAAAAAAGAAAAGAAAACAACAAAAAGAAATAGAATATAACAGTCGTCAATTTTTTATCATTACAACGGAGCAAAAGTTTTCATGTAAGAGTAATGTTTGTCTTCTCAACATTAATTTAAATTTTCGGCTGAAAACGTCTATTACTCCAATCGGAGTTTTCAAGTTGTGACGATTCAAAATGTCTTATGGATTGGATTATTCGCCGTTCTTCCATTCATATACACTCGACAACAGTAAATATAAACATCAATTACCCAATCGCGTTATTTCTCTTATTATATCAAATGACAGAAAAAAAAACTTGATAATGCAAGGAAATGACAGAGCATGTAAAGCTGAACTGGGTACTTCCGGGTTATCTCCCCACCATTTTTATTAAACGTAAAATTGCCATATTGATACACGCTTTGGGCAATCATGTCTCAAAAGAGACATGGATGACTAGGCAAAAGGTTATCCCGCAGTAGTTTGCCATTGCTTTCTGCGGTAGGGAAAAGACGGAATCATACATTTCACAAGGGTATTTGTGCGTAAGTGAATGCAAGGAATTCAACTGGAATTCGAACTCGGCTCTCCGATTTGTCATTCTGAGTTTATATCCCTTGCACCACAAAAACACGTAAAAAGTGTCTATTTAAGGACAACAGTCAATTGGGAGGCCAAAAGTGAGCGATGTCGGAAATAATACGAAGAAAGGGTCAGCACCTTGCAGCCTTTGCCACCACATAAACTCACAAAGGTAGGAGTCCAGCATTGTTCGGTGAGTGCCATTCTGTCGCTTATTCCTGAACTTGGTGGTTTTCCACATTCGTTCGATGTGTTGCGTGTGGGTGCCAGTTTGTGGATCAATAAGATTCCAGATGTGATTTACTGTGAGATAGGGAACAAAATTTCTCAATTGATTGTATCCCCTCCACTCGTCTGTGATTACTGAAGAGCCAGGTCGAACCGACTGCTTGGTTATAGGCGTCAGTATTGCTGGCCTCCGATCTGGTATTGCATACAAGAAACATTCTTTAGTCACACGAAACATTCCACCAAAAACCCAAATTGTGTGGCGTTCATGTCTTATTGTTTTATATTTAATCTTCACAAAATGATTTAAGTTTTTGGTAGTTCAGAATTGACGGGGAGATAACCCGGAAGTACCTTAAACTGATCTATGTGAAAGCAGGCTAAAAAGTAATCATTGTGATGGCAGAGATAGAAAAACTTTAAGAAACAGATGCAGTGGCCATGTTTAAAGAGTTTCATATAAATAATAGGGATAAAAGATTTTCTTCATTAGTGTGACACAGGGCCTAGAGAATAGAACTTCCATTGTAGAAAGAACTCACTACTCAATTGTAATGACTTTTACTAGACAAGCTTGCTAACCATTACACCATCTTGTGGTGCCCTTATGCAAAATAATGCAATGAACTAGAAACCAACTTGAATGTTTACAAGTAGGCAAACAGTGATGCCGAAACACTAATTTCCATAGTCCCCAAATGTAAGAGAAAGCTCATTTTTGAAAACATTTGCCCAAGAACTCGTACTTAGTGGGACAGCGGCCTGTGTAGTTGCATCTCTAAATACTTTGATCTTGGCATGTTCTAGTCAGTGGTTAGTCGTTATCTATCTCCGTTAATACTTACTTGGCACATTTTGTGTCGGGTGGGGACCAAAAATCATGTCTCAGTTGCGTCTCTGTCCTCGAAGACAGAATGCGATTTGGTTGTAGCTCTGTCCGAGGACAGAGATGCATCTGAGACAAATCATACAGAGTAAATGATCGGTCCCGGGGAACAGTGTCCCGCGGCGTCGCCAACCCATTGCACCAGAGGGATGAACCAGGTGCTCGTCACCGGCGCCAGCGCACCCGGCGGTTGAGGACACTGTCGAATTTTTGTTCCTTCGTCCCTTCGTATGCGTTCGGCCTCCCCACGTTAAATAATCGACCTTGTGTCACATCTCGCACAAATGGGGGAGTAAGTTAAATATCGTTATTTATATCCTTTATCCCAACAATCATCACTTCTAATTGTCTCTTCCGTTCATATCCACCATCTCATTCATTGTTTGAATTTTGTTTGTATTGTATGAAAGGACATTTTAACTCTCTAGCATGGGTGGTTGTCGAGCCTGGAATGTGATGAAATTAAGTATAATAAATGATGGTTTGATTATATATCAATAATATTTTTATAGTAGTAGCCTATTGTTTATTTAATTATTAGCAGTATAGCCCGGCGTTGCCCGGGTGTAATGAAAGCTTTAAAACTAATCCATGGTCCTGGAGCTCAGACTCTTTGGACCTTGGCACGAAAGACTAAAAAGCAATAGTTGTTTCCAGTTAAAGCGAAACCGTAGACTGAAAGAAAAATCAATGGATGTAAGTCAAATTTTGATTTCCTGGTATCGATATCAAATACGTTTTTTTCGTAGTAAATTGCATTTTGAAGGCTAAATAAGTCCTCTGAGTAAATGGTATCATGGCTGAGACTAAGAACTACAATTATACCTACTTAGAGCCAAACCCGAAGTAAAAACTAAAATAAAAGGACTGAAAAAAATACAGACATACAGGCAGATAAACAGACACCGCACAGAAACATCTTCCCCTTTATACATATGTATTATCGATTTTCTGCTTTATTGTAAGAACTGCAACCTTGAAACTTCTGAATATCGTTTCTTATGTCTTTGTCTACGAGAGTATCAAATTTGATTAAAATCGGACCACTCCTTCTATAACCCGATTTTTTCGATTATCAATTTTTGAAATTTATCGGGGATACCTCGACACAAAACCTAGTTAAAAACGCTCGCAGACGCTTATAGTAGAACTGTGTCAATTTTCAAAAAAATTAGTTCAGCAGTTTCGGAGTCTATAGGCAACGGACACACACACACACAAACACAAAGTTCCATTTATAAATAATTTTACATGTGAATTATCAACAGATGTTTTTACGAACTTCGGATTCGTTTCCACCTACTTTCTTTGATAACGCCATGAAACTCGATCTTCTGAAATATTTCTTTTTAATCATTTCACTCTAAACAAGGCATTCCACTGCCACTATAGTGCTGGGGATTATATAGGGGAATGTGCTGAGAGAGCGATTCGATGTCAGAAGGTGGGTGATGGACGAGTAAGGCGATACATAGGAAGCGTATTTGAGAGAATAGATGCGAGTTAGTTTGTTAGGAGGTGTCTATTGACCTTACATTTAAACTCCTGGAGATTGTAGCTGTTGGAGAAGCAAGTATCTGGAAGGGAATTCCACAGGCGGGAAGTGCGAGAAAAGAAGCTGTTGGAGTAGAAATTTCCGTTATATTTTATCGGATTTTACTGTAAAAAGGGTGGGACCTAGTTGCTAATCTAGTATCTCATGCAAATTCGTACCTAGGGGGCACCAGTGATATAAGTTCATCGGAGCAGAAGCCGTGAAAGTATTTATAGAAAAGGCGCAGGGAAGCCTAGTCAAGCTGGTGAGAGAGTGACTGCAGCCGGTCAGCCAAGTGGGAATCAATCACATTAGTGATTCTCCATTGTATTTTGTCAAGAACCCTGAGTAGAATATTAAGCGTATCCGACCAGATTTGACAGCAGTATTAAATACACGGGCGGATGGTAGATTTATATGGATGGACTCATACGGGAAAATATTCCTGGCCCTGAACAGTGAACCGACCTTCTTAACAGCGGATTTAGCAATGGATTCGATATAGTCATTCGACTTGAGGTTCGCTGAGAGTGTGAGGCCAAGCAGGCCTCTCTGGGAGGCAAGCCTGTTCCATGCTAATGGGAGGTAGTTGCGGTTTTCTCGCGATATTTCACTGGTATTGTTTATTTCTTTCAGTCGACGTATTTACGTTTAAGGTTACCAGTATCTCTATGACAATATAATTTGATCCTACTTGTTTGTGCATCCACAGCTTGGCCATTGCGACTTTTACTTCAGACCTTTTTATCAGGAGGTCTACGCGCTAATTATTATTGTAGGTTTCTTCTATCTTTTCTGCTTTTTTTTTATAATCATATCGCCCCAAAAATGGAATTTTACTGCTACTGGTGCGCAGGGGGTTTACATAGGAGGAAAGTTATGAGAAAGAGTGACAGGTTATAGAGAGTGTCGGGAAGTGGGTAAGAGAAGGATGAGAATACTGATGAGAGTGGGGTGGACAGAGTGGGGTGGACAGAGAAAGGAGCATGAGAGAGAGGATGCAGGTTAGTGAGATAGGAGATGACTATACACACACACACACACACACATATATATATATATATATATATATATATATATATGTAGAGAAGTGGGTAAGAGAAGGGTGACTGTGGCCATAAATCAGGGATCAATGTATGTATTGATTGTAATACAAAATTGATCCCCCACTTTATATTTACATAATATTTTCTTGTTTGTTGATAAATCATAGAAAACGAATCAATTATTAATGAAATACTGATTAGCTACACATGCATGTCTTTTAGATTTATTTACATTCTCTGGAATATAAAAGTATAGAATTTTTTTTTATAATCATATCACCTTAAGCAAATCAGTTTACTGCCACTGTTGTGCAGGGGATTACATAGGAGGAAAGTTATGAGAAAGAGTGACAGGTTATAAGGCGTGTCAGGAAGTGGGTAAGAGGAGGATGAGAATACTGATGAGAGTGAAGTGGATGGAAAAAGGAGCATGAGAGAGAGAGAGAGGATGCAAGTTAGTGAGATAGGAGATGACTATTGACTTTAGATTTAAATTATTGGAGATTGTAGCTCTCGGGGAAGCAAGTAAACGGAAGGAAATTCCACAGGCAGAAAGTGCGAGGTGAATAGCGGAGCCACCCGACCAGATGTGCCAGCAGTATTCAATACACGGGCGGATGGTAGATTTATATATGTGCAGGATGGACTCAGACGGGAAAATATTCCTGGCCCTGCACAGTGAACCGACCTTCTTAACTGCGGATTTAGCAATGGATTCGATATAGTCATTCGACTTGAGATCCGCTGAAAGTGTGAGGCCAAGGAAGCGTATTGTTTTACTCTCAGAGAAGCTAGCCTGTTCCATGCTAATGGTGGGTAAGAGTGATTGTCTATAATATACACTGATATACTGTTTCTAACGACTTCACTTCAAGACTTGTATAAATCTATTTCTTACTAATAGTATTCCTGGATTTATTAACCTGCGTTCAAGTTTGTATATTACGTTCAATATAACCTACTTTTCTATCTCCATATCTGTTTTTGTTGTTCATTATTTTGTGCAGTTACTCACTCGGAATCCACAATAATAATAATAATAATAATAATAATAATAATAATGAAGTATAAATTCCTGGAAATTGAAATAGAAAAATGTGGAAATTAAAAACAAGAATAGTACCAGTGATAGTAGGTTTGAACTAACGTAGGGTTAATGATGAGTAAACACGTGTATATTCTTAACGACACAAAATTAGAAGTTTATTTACAATTATACACGTTTGAAGTTGTCAGTGGCTTGTTTCAGGATAAATAATCAAACATTGAAAGTTCGTAGATTCGATGTATAATCAGGAAAAGAAAACGTTCTTATTAATTCATCTGGCTCGAAGGAAATTTCGAAAATGCTTTAAAATTGAGAGAGTTCGTTTTTCTCATAAAAGTTATACGGTTGTGTCCAACTTAAATAAAAAGATATAGTTTAAGGTATTTAGCTTATCAGTTAAATAAAGTTCTTTGAAATTTTCCAGTTTTCTTTAGAGGCGGATAATATATCAGCATGTAATTTGACACCGGGATCTTTCAGACGCGTGGGTCACTGGGAGGCCACAACTGGAACAACATAAGGTATGCAGATGATGCAGTGCTGATTACACGGAAAGGAAACTGCAGGACCTCCTACAGAAGGTAGCGGTGGAGAGTGACAAAAAAGGACTACAAATAAACTTTAAGAAAACTGAATGCATGGTCATCAGCAAAAGGTGCAACCCAAAATGCCAAATACAGGTGGCGGAAACCAGAATAAAGCAGGTGCAAAAATTTAAATATCTAGGAAGTGTTCTAACAGGAGATGGAACGTGTGACACAGAGATCAGAAGGTGAATTGGCATGGCAAAGGACGCGTTCCAGAAGCTGAGCAAAGTACTAACACACAGGAAAATTTGACTAGAAACAAAGAAAAGAGTGCTGGATTGCTATGTGATGTCAGTTTTTCAATACGGCCGTGAATGCTGGACAATATCATCGAAAATGAGGACAAAACTGGAAGCAGCGGAAATGTGGTTCTACAGAAGTATGCTGCTGATATTGTGGACTGAGCATGCAAGCAACGATGAGGTGTTGGAAAGAATGGCAACCAAAAGGAAATTAATACCGAGCATCAGGAAGAGACAACTGAAGTTCCTGGGACACGCAATGAGGAAGGAGAGCTTGGAGAAGCTGATACTGACTGGCCAGGTAGAGGGAAAGAGAGTCAGAGGAAGGCAGCGGATATGATATTTTCAGGGTCTGGTCGGGTGGATGACGGAACGGGTGTTGCCAGGAGTAACAGGAACAAACATACTAAGGGCTACAAGGGATAGGGAGACGTGGAGGGCCATGATCGCCTACGTCCTGAAGGGACAGGGCACATAGAAGAAGAAGAAGAAGAAGAAGGGTCTCTGCCTTTCTCTTGTTCTTCTGTCTTTTCTCTCGTTTTCCTTACTCTCTGGCTTCAGTCAAATTTATTTGCCTATATATTTCAAAAAGCAATTTGACATGGTCTTGTCAAAGTTTTATAAGTTTGTAAATCGCTTCCTTTTCATTGGATAGAAAATATTTCATTATGTCTTGCAAAATTTGCCTCAGTGTTTTGCTTCAGTTCGGAACCGATTTCTTTTTCTATAGGTAAAAAATAAATTTCCCACTGGTTGCGCGAGTTTTTGCCTTGGTTTTTTTCTTCATCACGGAGTCAACTCTTTCTTTTGTTGGTTAAAAAACATTTTTCGCATAGGCTTGCGAATTCGAAAACAGTGAAGAAAAGAGGGTCATTTTTAATTCGTATTCAACATTGGTGCGCATGGAATGATAAAAAATGTAAAAAAACAACACATTGAATGACTCCCTGGAAACCTCACCTTAAGAGATATACAAAAATTGTTTTGATGAGTACAGCTCACACATAAAGAACTTTGTCCATGATGTTATGGGAGATAGAATAACAAATGAAATGTAGTCATAACAGAACATCACAATCTTCCTAAGGTCATTCTGCAGACTTGGAAGGTAGTGGAATCATAGCAGAAATTGAATTATGATGAAAATGAAATAGTAATATTAACAATAATAATACTAAAGATGTATATATATATATATATAGTGTACAGTATAAAGCTCTACATTTGTATCGAGCACTCTTTATAAAGTATGAAGAAAAGTATGAAGAAAAGGTTAATGAACCTACGAGTTCAACAACTTACAATGCAAGTTACAATACACTATATTGAATCCATAGCAAAATCTACTGCTAAGAAGGTTGGGTCACTATGTCGATCCAGGATGTTTTTTCCACCTGAATCCATCCTGCATATATACAAGTCAACAATCCGTCCGTGCATGGAGTACTGCTGCCATTTATGGTCAGGTGCCAATGCCGTTCTCCTCAGTGTTCTTGACAAGCTCCAAAGGAGAGTCTGTAATATGATAGGTACTGATCTGGCGACTCGACTGCAGCCACTTTCCCATCGTCGAAATGTGGCCTCCCTCTGTCTCTTCTATAAATATTTTCATGGCTTCTGCTCGGATGAACTTAAGTCACTGATGCCTCCTCAACAGGTGTTTACCCGTGCAACCAGACTGGCAACTGGGTCCCACCCATTCCCAGTCAGGTTAGCCAAATGCAGACGACAATTCTACTCCTGCAGCTTCCTCTCTCGCACTTCCCGCCTGTGGAACTCACTCCCGTATTCTTGCTTTCCTGACGGCTACAACCTCCAGAAATTTAAATGCAAAGTTAATACTCATCTACTAACCACTGGACTCTAGCTCTCTCCCCTCCCCTGTATAACCTTCTCTTTCTCTCCACCTATGTATCTGTCATCGCACCTTCTTTCTCAGCTTTCTATTGTTCTTTTCTAACTAGCTTGTACTCCTCACTCTTTTCTAATTAATCTTTTTACATTTATGTAACCCCTGCACATCAGTGGCGTGAAATGATTAAAATATATATATATATATATATATATATGAAATGAAATAAAAAAATGATAATTGCGAATTATGTTAATTTATTATATGACATTTAAGCAATATTTATATTTTTCAATTCATTTAAAATCCATTAATCCTTGAAGCTCCGAATAAATGCGCGTCATTTTCCCTTCACTTCAAAAAGCCAATGCTCAGTAATTATCCAATAATTTAATATTAAAAAAACAACACATCACGCTCAATTGTGCCTTAATCCAATTCAATGTACTTTACTTGGAAGCCTTCACAATTATTTCAGATTATTTTGTAACTTGCAGTTATTCTTTCGTCGCCAGTTGGCTCACTGCGTTCTCAGTGAACGCTTGCACGTGTCATATATATATATATATATATATATATATATATATATATATATTTAATCATATCACCCCAAGCAAGGTGATAACGCCACTGATGCGCAGGGGGCTACGTAAGGGTAAAAAGAATGGAAAAGAGAAAGCCGGAAACCGCATCCTAAACAGGAAACAAGGGATGAGCCTCTTCACCTGTTCAATAGATGTGGGTGGAGTGTGAACCGGGCGATAGTTTAGTCTATCAACTCCAATTGAAAAAAAAAATAAAAGAGAGTGAAAAGATTGGAAAAGGGAAAACCGGAAACGGCATCCTAAACAGGAAACAAGGGATGAGCCTCTTCACCTGTTCAATAGATGTGGGTGGAGTGTGAACCGGGCGATACAGTACTGTGCAAAAGTATTAGGAAAATAAATATTTTATCTTTTATGAGGGATCAAAATAAAGTCTAAAATTACCCCTCTCCTAACACTTTTGCACACTTCCGTGTAGAAGTATAAGGACAGGGGTGATTTTCCTAAAAACCTCACTGAAATTCAAATACAGGATGAAAATCCAAGTAAACTGCTAAGAAATATTGATTTTTTAAAAGTAGGCGTAAAAGGACTGTATTAATAAGAAGTTGTATTTAATTTTTCCTATTTTCTATTAAACAAGTTTATATTTAAAACTACTCTATTCAACATCTATGGGATATTTTGAATAAAAATTTAATAAATCTAATGTTACTTTACAAGACACACTTTGGGAACAAATTCAAACTGCTTGGTAGGAGATACCATTAAATATATGGAAGAAGCTTGTGATGTCAATGCTTGACAGAATGAAGGCTGTGATCAAAGCAACAGGCTATTATACTAAATATTAAATTTATTTTGTAACAAGTATGTTTTTCTTGTGAAAACATTTTTTAAGTAAATCAAATAAAATTACTTTAAATTGTTTATTTTCTGTCAATATGCATTACAAATATATAAAATATTTCTTGTCCTAATACTTTTGCACAATACTATATATATATATATATATATATATATATATATATATATTATGTGTATTTTGGTAGCATTTTTTCATTAATACAGGTTTCATTGAATAATATAGACAAGTTCTGTTTATTTATTTTGTGCAGGATGTGCGTTGTGGTGCATTGGATATCGGCTCGGATCGAGAAATCGGAGAGCCGAGTTCGAAGGTACGTTCGTTTCGACATTGAAACTTCAATGTCTCATCAGGCAGTGTGTAAAGTACTGGAAATCCTTTTTCTTTATATTTATTTAGTTTTGTCCGAGGTGTTCGTGGGTGGAGTTAGTGATAGGGGAATGAATCTTTGATCGTTGGAATTTTTGAAGAAAGTGTTTTGTTAGAGGTGTTGGTGGAGGTTAGTTATATTGGATTAAATTTGTGACCGTTAGAATTTTTGGATAGAGTGTTTCTTAAGCGGTTGATTAATGAGAGTTCTTGATTTCTAGACACATTTTTGGCGGCACGGGGACACTCATTGTGGAATAATTTGCGTATTTAAATATTTTGCCATTACAAAAGCTAATCTGGCACAAGTTAGTATTAATTGTATTAATACTTAATATTTAGTATTAATAGTATTAATGGATTACAGTTATAGACTAACTGAACGCAATTACTAAAAGCAGTTTTAGTAACGAAACTAAAACAGGCATGCTATATTCATAGTTTAAATCTGATTAAAATTAAAAGATTTCAATTTTATTAGAAAAATTATATCCCCTAAATCCAAAGTTAAGATTAAATATACAAACTTACATTAATTATAAAGACTCTGCTTAAAGAAAACTATCCGCGACAACTATTATCTGCCTTCCTAAGAAACCCATAAAGGTATAGGCTAGTCACGAGATAAACAAAACTTGCAAGTGTCTAGAAATCAAGAACTTTCGTATAGAACACTTTATTGTTAAGGTTTCGTATTGGTTTTTTTTTTCTTTCCAACGGGCACTAGACGTATTGTTCTTGTGCGCTGTTTGTTTCTTTTTTTTTTCTCTCCCATTATTTAACCCACGAGGTAGTTCTCGCCGGGTGACAAGACGGTTTAAATTACTGGTAAGTTAGCATTGTTTTCGGATGTTTAGTCTGTAATTATTAGTTTTGCCTTACTCTGATTATTATATATATATATATATATATGCTCACTCTAAGCAAGCCAGTACTGTCACTGATGCGCAGGGTTTACACGAGTGAAGAGCAGGGGTGGGGTCAGGGAAAGGATATGAGAAAGATGGGAATCAAGGGTATAAAAACGGACGGCAATTGACATTGTTTTTAAACTCTTGGAGATTGTATTTAATAGCAAAGCAAGTATATATATATATATATATATATATATATATATATATATATATATGGCAGTTTCCACTTCTGCGATATATGTATTACTCTCTCAAATGAATCGAGTTATTTTGGTGACTGGTGTGTGTATACACTGCTTATGTAATAAACACGTTAAAATGTGCCTCTGATTTCATGCGCCTATGTCTTAGTGGGTAGAGACTCCGACTAACACAAAATCGGTCGAGTTTCAATCCCGGCCATAAAGCAAGTGGATGCATCTAGCCACATTGATGAGCTGTGATACAGCGAAACACGATTGTATGTGGATGACTAATATATATGTAGATATGTGTGTGTAAAATTTTGTATAAATATAATAACCCCAATATATATTATAAAATTAATAACTGGAAATCATATTAAATCATTATATTACCTATGTGCAGTATTTACGTTTTCTTCAGTTAATGCTAAAATTAAATAATGTTTTGGAGCTTCAGTAAAAGGCGTAATTTTTCTTTGAGTTTAAAACGGAAAATTTTATTAGCAGGAATCTATAACTAATAATAAATCTTTTGCGATAAATAAGACAATACAATCCCTTGAATAGGAGTAAAATATCAACTACCGAGAGGAGTCCTGAAGTTCTGAGACGACTTACTGTCGCTGGATCAAGGGCAAATCAACAGATATACAATTGGAGAAAAGTCATTGCAAACAATTACTGAATGATAATGAGTAACTGTGATTTATTCCCGAAGGAAAAACTTGATTGCAAAAATCTTGATTTCTCGATGTTTATTTTATTTTATTGACATTTCTGCCTTTTCCTTCCATAAATAAATAAAATTAAATCCTCACCCCCAATAGTTGAAACTGTCGGGACGCCTCGGTGTCGGATATTGGTTATGAGGTTGGTCTTGTTTACTTAAAAGAAAATGAATAGATTCTAACACGTGCTCCGATTAATGCAAAAAGTAAAATTAAACTCAACAAATATAGAAATTCCAAAGAAACAAAGCGTCAATGGAAAGCGAAGGAAATAATTATTGCTATGGCAACTGAGAAAACGAGAACAATAAATGGGGCCCTAACGGAAGAATAAGAGAAATACGTCAGGAAATAAATTCGAAAATGGTCAGACCATTTTCTTGTTAAATACAGGAAAGGAAATAAAGAGAAATAGGGAAAAAAACCCAAAAGAATAAAAACATCCAAGCTTACAGTATATGATACTCCCAATCGAACACTCATTTAAGTAGTCCAGGCTTGACGTTGCTTAACTTCGGTATTCGTACAGAAAACGTGTTTCAACGTGGTATAGTTGTAAGGTCAGGAAATAAAACAGGAATATCAACAAAAAAAAAAAAAAAAAAAAAAAGAACAAAAAATATCCAAGCTTACAGCATATGATATTCCCAAGCGAACACCCATTTAAGTAGTCCAGGCTCGACGTTGCTTAACTTCGGTATTCTTACAGAAAATGTGTTTCATCGTGGTATAGTTGTAAGCTCAGGTAATAAAACAGGAATACCAACAACAAAACACACACACACACACACACACACACACACACACACACACACACACACACACACACACACAAAACAAAAGAACAAAAGAACAAAAAATATCCAAGCTTGCAACATTTGATATTCCCAAGCGAACACCCATTTAAGTAGTCCAGGCTTGACGTTGCTTAACTTCGGTATTCGTACAGAAAACGTGTTTCAACGTGGTATAGTTGTAGCTCAAGAAATACAACAGGAATATGAAAAAAAAAAAATCAAACAAAAAACTAAAAAAACAAACAAACAAAAGAACAAAAAATATCCAAGATTGCAGCATTTGATATTCCTAAGCGAACACCTATTTAAGTAGTCCAAGCTCGACGTTGCTTAACTTCGCTATCCGTACAGAAAACGGGTTTCAACGTGGTATAGCTGTAAGCTCAGGAAATACAACAGAATTATGAAAAAAAAAAAGAACCAAAAGAACAAAAATTATATTCAAGATTGCAGCATTTGATATTCCCAAGCGAACACCTATTTAAATAGTCGAGGCATGACGTTGCTTAACTTCGGTATTCGTACAGAAAACGGGTTTCAACGTGGTATAGTTGCAAGCTCAGGAAATAAAACAGTAATATGAAAAACAAAACAAGTATATTGATTCGGGGTTTCAGGAAGGAAAATTGATTGATTGAGTTCTTGTTTAGGGTTTATCAACCTTGTGCATTTTATTTAAAGACATATTTTCTTTTTAAATAGTAAGTAACTTTAAGTAAAAATACTGACTTTTACTGATGCAACTTCTATTAATTAACCCATAGATGGCGGGAAGAGACGGTCTCAAACCCCCACAAAATGAACCAGTCATTATATCTACTCGCACATGCAGGATCTGATATTCTCAAGCGGTCACTCATCAAGGTACTGACAAGGCTCGACATTGCTTATTATCGGTAATCGTACAGAAAACCGTGTTTCAACGTGGTATAGGTGTAGACTCAAGAACTGAAACAGAAATAGAAAATAAATGCAAATTAATTCGGGATTTCAGGAAGGAAAATTGATTTCTTTGTTATTTACGGTATATGAAACTTTTGCAGGTTTGTAATATAACAATCTCGCCCCACCCGAGGAAAGGCTGATGCAAGCGGGGGTGTTTTCCGGTCGTTGAAAGGAACGGATGTTTGTTTGACCTTATTTCCGGCAGTAGCGGAAATGGCTACAAGAGGCAGACAGAACAGGTGTCTCTGAGAATTACGTGGGCGTGCGTGGGCGAGGCAAAATCCGGAAGTACCGGTTTGGAGATTATAAAAGACCTCGACGCACGGATTTCAGACGCAGACAGACGCAGAGAGACAGAGGCAGACGAGAGAGCCAGACCAGACCAGAGGAGCAACAGATACGACGACCCCCCGTCAACCCAGTAGAAGCGCGCTCTCTCACTCTCTGTTCACTAGGCTACACGGTTCATCGTCATCAATAAAAATATAACATATATTTTTATATATATATCCGTGTTTGTCTGTTTATTGATATACAACAGGTTATTTAAAGTCATTTTTACACTGTTTACATTATTCGGACTATTGTCCTTATTTTTGTCTTCGTGTCTACGAATCTATACAGTTCACTATGGAAAGAGAGAGCGACATCAAACTGGCATTCCTAGATGTACTATTTGTTCGAACAGAGAAGCAGTTTAAAATATCCGTATACCGCAAGTCAACATTCACCAAACAATACTTTAACTTCATCTTCCACCACCCATACAATGTAAGAAAAAGGGGGGGTCGTCCGCTACCTGCAACATCGAGTAAAAGACATAAGCGGCGACTCAGAGACATACGGACAGGAGATGGTCAGTCTAGCAACTGGGTCCCACCCATTCACAGTTAGATCAACCAAACGCAGACGACAATTCTACTCCAATAGCTTCTTTTCTCTCACTTCTTGCCTGTGGAACTCGCTTCCGTATTCTTCATTTCCCGACGGCTACAACCTCCATGAATTTAAATTCAATGTCAATACCCATCTCTTAACCACTTAACTCTAGTTCTTTCTAAATTACCCTGTATATCTTTTCCTTTCTCTCCACCTTTGCAACTGTCATCACACCTGTATTCCCATTCTTCTCTTGCTCCTTTCTAACTGGTTTGTCTTTCTCTTTACTCTCTTCCTATCTAATTTTTTTACTCTTATGTAGCTCCCTGCACATCAGTTGCGTTTGTATTTACTAGCCTTCCCACGCAAGGCCAGATGTGACTCATGGTCATTTTATAGTGGGTATTCCCGGCCATATAGCCGGGCCAAAAAATCTCTATCTATTTTTACCGAGTCGTGGTTCTACCCTTCGGCGGAACCACGACTGGGTTTGTGCTCTCTGCTCGGAAGCAGAGAGCGCCCTCTACCCGAAGGCAGAGGGCTGACAGTGTCATAGCGTCGTCAGGCAAATGCACATCCGTTGCGTTACCACCTCGCTCGGGGTGATACGATTAAAAAAAAATTAGTAGTACGCTACAACGTAAAAATTATCCAGGTTACATAATAACAACTTCAACAAACGTAGAAGGGAGGTTGCATGAGGATAACAACTCTCAGAACACAGCCTCGGTCTGTGAAGGGGTTATTGGAGAAAATACAAAGGTTCTGTGGTCCATATACCATCAGGGCGACCTTCAGAAGTGTTTCTACACTTTGCAGGTACCTTTCCCGAATATGACCCCAAACAGAGGACTTGACTAAGGACTGTTTGTACGTCATTCCATGTAGCTTTGGAAAGAAACATAAAGGAGAAACAGGCTGCCTCCTTAAGGTAAGACTACAGGAACATTGCAAGGCCTTAACACAAGGGAAGATAGAAAAATCAGGCGTAGCTGACCACATATGGAAGGAGAAAAGGGATCACCGCCCCCTATGGGATGAGGTTGAAATAATTGATAGAAAACCCCACTTAAGAAATCAGTACATATGCTAGGCTACAAAAATCTCCTAAGTCGATCACGCATAAAAAAGAATACTCTATGGAAACCATTAATACGGAGTACCAGAGAAAATGATTAACATAAAAATTACTATATGAACTCTGGTAAAAAATGCTTACTGAAACATTAGGTTTATAAGTCTCAGAAATTCACTTGCTGTTGTCTAGTGGATATAAACGTTGGTTAGTTCCAGTGACCTGACCCAAAGTGTTGTCAGTTGAATACCAGGCTACTACAGAAATAACGTAGAGAGTCATGACTACCAGAAGAATTCGCACAAGGAATGAGGACAATATAGCCCAAAGATCATAATAATGGGTTTGGTTTGAAATACCAAACAGCTGAAGAAAAGTTATAAAATTGACAACAAAGATGAGGACAGTAGTCTGAATAATGTAATTAGTGTAAATACTACATCATCTCAGAATTATAGACAAATACGCAAGTAATTTTTAGCAAAAATAATATTTTTTACTGATACAGCATCTACTAATTAACCCATAGATGGCGGGAAGAGACGGACTCAAACCCCTACAAAATGAACCATTCATTATATTCGATTCCAAATTCAAGCTTTCAGGATCTGATATTTTCAAGCTGTCACTCATCGAGTTACTGACTATACACGACGTTGCTTAACATCGGTAATCGTGCAGACAACCGTGTTTCAAAGTGATTAGGAAAAGGAAAGAAAAGATCGACAAATAAAGAGAAAGACGAAAGATAAAGAGAAAGAAAGAAAGAAAGAAAAGAAAGAAAGAAAGAAAGAATGGTTTCTAATACATTTATTTTCGTCATACATTGATTTCATTGTTTAAAAACAATGTCTACTCTAATACCCAAATAAATATAACGTCTATGGTAATAATATACACTACCGGCCATGATTATTAGGCAAACCCAGTATTTTAAAAAAATGAATTTCATACTCGCTAGCTATCTGTGTGTGTATGTTTGTGTGTTTGTGTTCCTGCGTCTGTGTGTGCTCAGTTTTTGTGCATGTATAAATGATAGGTAAACACGTGTTGTTGTTATTGTTGTTGTTGTTGTTGTTGTTGTTCTTGTTCTTCTATGTACCTTGTCCTTTTAGGACGTAAGCGATCATGGCCCTTCACTATCCCTGGTGGCTCTTAGCACGCTTTCTCCTGTAACATGTCGCAACCCCCGCTCTGTCATCCACCTGCTCAGGCTCTTCAAACATGTTATCCCCTGCTTTGATCTGTATGTTTTCCCTCTATCTGGCCAGTTAGTATCAGTTTCTTCAAGCTCTCCTTCCTCATTGCATGTCCCAGGAACTCCAGTTGTCTCTTCCTGATGCTCAATATTAATTTCATTTTCGTTTCCATTCTTTCCAACACTTCATCATTGCTCATATGCTCGGTTCATGATATCAGCAGCATCCTTCTGTAGAACCACATTTCAATTGCTTCAATTTTTTTTCCTTCATCATTGATGATATTGTCCAACATTCACTGCCATATTGAAGAACTGACATCACATAGCAATCTAGTACTCTCTTCTTTGTTTCTAGTGAAAGTTTCCTGTGTCATAATACTTTAATCAGCTTCTGGAACGCGTCCTTTGCCGTGCCAATTCGCCTTTGGATCTCTGTGTCGCACTTTCCGTCTTCTGTTAGAAAATTTCTCAGGTATTTAAATTTTTGTACCTGCTTGTATCCCCCGCCTATATTTGGCATTTTGGGTCGCTTTTTTTGCTGATTACCATGCATGCGGTTTTCTTCCAGTTTACTTTAGCTACCTACTGTAAGAGGTCTTGTAGTTTCCTTTCCGCGTCTGCAATCAGCACTGTATCATCTGCGTATCTTATGTTGGTCAAATTGTAGTCTCCGATGACGAATCATGGCATAGCATCTAGAGTCCTCAGAATAGTCTCGCTGTACAAGTTGAATAGATCCGATGAAAAGATGCATCCTTGTCTTACGGCCCTTTCTATTTTTGTAAATCCGCTGAACTCGTTACCTGTCCGTATGCAGGTAGTTTGCTGCCAGTAGACATTCTTAATTTCTCTGGTGTCTTCTCAAATATGTCGAGTCTGATGAGCATCTCAATCAATTATTTCTGACGTATTTTCCGAACGCCTTTGCATAATCAATGAAACATATTTACAAGTCCTTCTTCATTTTATTGCCCTTTCGAAGAGAATCCTAATTATAAATATGGCGTTCCTTGGTCTTTGAAGAACTCGCACTGTTCTTGTTCTGTCTCTGGCATGATTATCGCTCTATTCATCAGGATTCGGACGATTAGTTTTGTGATATTACTCATTAAGCTGATAGTTCGGTGTAGTTTGCACTTAATTGCACCTGGCTTTTTAGGCAATGCTATGAAAATCGACTTGCATAGGTCGTCTGGTATTATACCACTATTATAAATTTAATTTATTATTTCTGCAATTTTTTCTATGCCAAATTTTTCCGGGGATATCAGCAGCTCTATTACAATGCCGTCTGGACCAGCTGCTATGTTTCTATTCAGTTTGGTTATTGCGGCTTCTACTTTGGACTTTAATATTTCTGGTCCGTCCTCATCTTTGTGTATTATCGGTTGCTGTTTCTTGTCATGGAAAAGATCTTTTATACATTCTTTCCATCGCTGGAGTATTTCTTCTTTCTCCAATATTATCGTTCCATCCTTGGCTTTTATACATCCTAATGAGGAGTAGGTTTTTGTACTGTCAGTTCTCTTATTTCTTTATGTATGTCTGCTTTATTAGTCCTGCTCAGTCTCTCTACCTCTGCGTATTTGTCGTTGAGCCATTTCTCTTTAGCCTGTCTGCATTTGTTTCTTATCTCCCTGTGTAGTTTCTTGCATTTCTTTCCATGTTTTTGGCATTATTTTCCGTCTCCTTTGCATCATGTCGAGAATTTATTCAGCCATCTACTCGTTTTTTCTTCTGCGTCTGATTTCCTTTGGGGGCAACGTTGTTTGCTGATGTCACTATGGTTGTCTATAGTGAGTCCCATTTCGAATGTCTTTTTACAATTTGTTCTTCGTATTTGTTTTTTACGCTGTTAGTGTATTCTTTCTGCAGGTTGAGGTCATTCACGAGCGTATTGTATTTCAGTCTTAGTGCTGTACTAGGCTTTTTTATCTTCCAGAGTTTTATCCTTAGTTTGCGACGTGCCAAAATGAATCCGTGAACACAGCAAATGATCACGTAGTAAATAAAACATCCCAAATGTTTGTAGACTCAGAGATGCCTACCGGGAGACATTAATAACCGTACGGACTACATGATTATACTGAAAAGCTTTACAAAAGAAATTCTATTGCTTTAAAATATATCTAAGCGCTGACTGTGAGGATAGTCATCTTTTAGTATTGTCAAACTAAGGTGAAGATAGCAAAATTAAAGTGACTCAAAACAATGTCGTAGCAAATATTTTTATCCCTCATATTCTTTTGAATTTCTTAAAGTTGTTATACTACTTTTTGTGCTATAGTATTGTGAAATACATTGTAATACATTAACGGTAGATTAATAAAACCAAATTTAGGTTTGATCTGATAAAAAGAATATTACAAACAGCAATACAACAAATTTAAGGTGATTTCCAAAGCTGAACAACTCCATATTTCGACTCGAGATAATGAACAGTGTGAGCAGTTGAGCTGTAAAATATGGAAACTATTAACTCATGCACTCAAAAGATAACGCCCAACTGTAACCCATTGGGAACGTGTTCTGCTTAAACAATTTGTTTTCTAAACACGCTCTATTTTCAAAAGCAAAATGACAGACATTTAATTATCCAGGCCTTTTTAATTATGGATACTCTGCTCAAACATGGCTGTCCATGCGTTATCCACCATAATTGTGTCTACTTCATAAATTTGTAAAAATTAAAGTCAAACGAATATTTTCATATTTTAAAGAGAAAAACAATTAAATAATTACGTCGTCTAAGGAGCAACACTGTGTTTGAAAAGAAAACGAAAAAAAAAAAAAGAAGGGAAAAGAACAGAAGAAAACGGAGCAAATAAAAAGGAAAAACAAAAGTACATTGAGAATTCTACTTCACCAGCTTCTTTTCTCGCACTTCCCTTCCGTTTACTTGCTTCCCCGACAGCTACAATCTTCAAGAATTTAAATGCAAAGTCAGTAGTCATCTCCTAACTCACTAACTTGCATCCTCTCTCTCTTTCTCCGTCAACTTCACTCTCATCAGTATTCTCTTCCTTCTCTTACCCACTTCCTGACACCCCCTATAACCTGTCACTCTTTCACATAACTTTCCTTTTATGTAACCCTCTGTAAATCAGTGGCAGTAAAATGTCTTGTTTGGGGCAATACAATTATAAAAAAAGTAAAAAAAAGGACAAAAATAATAATACGGTTTAGTCATAACTAATTTTCGTCCATTTTAAGCAATTATTATGACGAACGACTCTTCCTAACTGACTTTTCCTTAAATATCATATAAAGGTAGGTACCTCCGCAAAATCGCTGAAAAAACAGCATAGTATGAAGGAAAAAGGCCCCAAACTAAATAAAAACAAAGTTTTATCGGCAAAATGTTTATATTATCATTAAGAGAATAGATCAAAGAATTTTTAAATTATTTTTTAAATTTTTTAATTATTTATAACACGTTCGAAATTTTTGTAGAAAGTCTTTTTTTTTCTTACGTCAGTGCGAGACCTAATTTTATTAAGTAAAAAATAAACGTAACAATGCACTTTTTTGACCGTGAAAGACACATTAATTTGGAAATTCTTGCAAAAATCAAATAATGGTCGGATTGTGATGAACATTTTAGGACTTATTCAAAATTGACTGAAATCAATTTTGAAATAGTTAGTTTGTATAAAATATAAGTAAAAATATATTTTTTTACATATGTTACCCCACACCAATTAATTTCCAGAAATGTTTAAAAATTTGACAGTGGGCTGCATTAAGCCCAATATAATTAAATTCAGGCGTCATTGGGGAATGCTAATCAACAGTTTTTTCTCCAATAGTCCCCGTCTTTCGAAAAAATAGGCCCGAATTGCGAAAAATGCAATAACTATGCCAATGTTTATGTGGATAAACTTCTGATTGCTTTTATGAACAATATAAATTAAGCATATCATAGTCTGAAAAGAACAAAAATCAATGAATAATTAATTTTTACAAAAGTTATTTTCATTTATTCAATTTTTTAATTATATATAAAAACTATATATGAAAAGTTTTAAAATTATTGTTAAATTTTTTCCTCTATTGAGCCGGCTAGGGAATGTAATTAATGCATGAAGACTACAATTACTAATCGAAAATTTAAAAGCTTAATACAAATAATTGACCCCATCAATTTTTAAAATAATTAAAACATTTTAATTGTGTGCATTTTTGATTGCCCGTATCTTTATTTGTACGGGTGGCCGTACGTGATATTTATTATTAAAAGGTCACGCGAGTCAAGGGTTGTCTTCCTTTACATAAAAATTACATTCGTATATTTTTGTCTCCTTCGGTCTCCCTACTTTAGCCTTCTTAACAGCTTCCGGTTGTCATTATGTCTGTCAACACTTGAGATACGCAGTGATACTAAGACTACTGTAACTGATAAAAAGTTATATCGAATATTTCATAGACTAAGCAAGTACATTTGTTTGAAATCTGATAAAGGTAAGTTTTAATTTAAGAAATTGACTTCAATAACGTGTCAGCGACGTATACTTTATTTTTGCCAGATTTTTAAAACAGGAACGTGGCTACTGTTTAAAAATGTGTCGATCAAAAAAAAATGGCGATACTTTTAACTTTTTGTTTAATCTGAAAATTTTTAGATTCCAATCAATATAATTTCGCTTTAAAATACGCCAGTGTATTTTGTTTACTGGAATTACTAAATTTAATCTCTTGACTTTCAATTAAAGCTAATTCAATTGAAGTAGATAGACTAAACTATCGCCCGGTTCACACTCCACCCTCGTCTATTGAACAGGTGAAGAGGCTTATCCCTTGTTCCCTGTTTAGGATGTGGTTTCCGGCTTTCTCTTTTCCAGTCTTTTCACTCTTACGTAGCCCCCTGCACATCAGTGGCGTTACCGCCTTGCTCGGGGTGATATGATTAAAAAAAATTCTAAAGCTAAAATATACCTATTTATTTTAAAAATTTCATTTTAAAATCAGGTATCGAAAATTTATACTGAAAAGTGGAGGTACCTATATAAAGGGAGACGAAAATTGTGACATCTTGTCTCATTTTTATCTTTTGATCTTAAACACAAATGTCTTCAGTAAAAAACAAAAACAAAGGAATGATTTTCTAAAACTTACTGGTGAAAATTTTTTAACTATAAAAATGTATTTCTAATATTTTTCCAATAAAAACTTATTTTTATACTTTTACTCGCAGTATAGCCCTGCGTGGATCGGGTATAATGAAAACTTTTAAACTATTCCATGGTCCTGTAACTCAGACTCTTTGGACGTTGGCACGAAAGACTAAAATGCAATAGTTGTTTCCAGTTAAAGCAAAACCATAGACTGAAAGATAAATGAATGGCTGTAAGTCAAATTTTGATTTCCTGATATCGATATCAAATAAGTTTTTTTCGTCGTAAATTGAATTTTGAAGACTAAATAAGTCCTGAGTAAATGGTATCATGGCTGATACTAAGAACTAAAATTATACCTACTTAGAGCCAAACCCGAAGCAAAAACTAAAATAAAAGGGCTGAAAAAAATACAGACATATAGGCAGATAAACAGACACACACACAAACATCTTGCCTTTTATATATATGTATTATCGATTTTCTGTACTATTGTAAGAACTGCAACCTTGGAATTTCTGAATATCGTTTCTTATGTCTTTGTCTATGAGTGTATCAAATTTGATTAAAAACGGACCATTACCCGATTTTTTCAATTTTCGATATTTATCGGGGGTACCTGGACACAAAACCTAGCTAAGAACACTCGCAGACGCTTATAGTACAACTGTGTAAATTTTAAAGAAAATCGTTTCAGCCGTTTCGGTGTCTATAGGTAACGGACACACACACACACACACACACTTACATATATACATACACACACAGACAAAGTTCCATTTATAAATAAGTTTAGATTCAAGTTTAACTGTTTCTATCTTCCTTAGAATTGCGTTGTTGCTAACATTGGTTTGCTAAATCTTTTCGCATCATCCGTCGTCAGAAGAATACTTCTGTCTTCGTAATTCATTTATTTATCTGGGAAACTATTATCATTTCCTGACATTGGGGAAATTAGAGATTACATGTCATCTCAACAATTTCTTCTTTGTATCTAACGACATTTTCTTGTCTCTTTCTTAGTTTCTGGAGGACATATTTTGCTATTCCAATTAGCAATCAGAAATCTAGGTGACATGTCGTCTGTCAAAAGATCCACCCCATCCTCGGTATCCTCGTTCGTCTATCACCCTCCTCCCGACATTTTCTATAACTAACAACTCTTTTTCATCACTTTCCTCTATGTAACCCCCTGCGCAACAGTGGGAGTGGAATGCCTCGTTTGGGGTGAAATGATTAAAAAAAAAACAATAACAAAAAAACAAACAAACTATTCTCCTTCTTTATATTCCGTGTTCTCTCAAGACGTAGGCAATCATGGACCTTCACTTGCCCCTAAACCTTGCCTCTCTTAAGAATTCTTCTCTTGGTATTTCTCCCAAACACCGTTCCTCTATCCACTTGCTCAAGCCCATCATTTCTCGTGCTGCTTTCCTTTGTCTCTCTTTTCCGCTACCTGTCCTGTGAGTATTAGATTCTCTAAATCCTCTTTCCTCATTACGTGTTCCAGAAACCTTGATTGTCTCTTTCTGATGGTAACTATAATTTTCTTTTTTTCTTGCATCCTCTCTAAAATCTTGTCGTTACTCACATGTTTGGTTCATGATATCTTCAGTATCCTTCTGTAGAAGCATACTTCTGTTACTTCTAGTCTCTCCGTTATCCTTGAGAAGATTGTCCAACATTTGCTGTCACAGAGAAGGACAGATAATGTTGGTTTAAATTAGGAGTAATACGGTGGTGGAAGCAGGAGATTTTGCCGTCTCAAAGGAGTTTGAGTTTTGCTTAACTTCTGTGGGTTTTTTAGTGCCAAAAAGATGAGGTTTTAGGGTATTTTCATGATTATTTCTTTTAATATGGAGTTATAGTGAGAAGGTGCATTTAGTCAGATTTTGATGAAAAAATGTTTTTTTTTAGAAAACTCACTTCTAGTTTTGTATCTTAGAAAAGTAGTTTGTAGATGAGGTTTTATTGACGTATTTTTGTAAAGAGGGTTTTGTCGACAGTCAGATGTATTGGTAATTGCTGGCCATATCTTTTCTGATTATTTTCCAAAATGTATGGCTGGTAATATTTTCTTCTTGCAATAAATTTTGCTGGTAGTATTTTCTCCTTAAAAAGTGTTTATGGAATTTTTAATAAAAATTATTATTTTATACTTTTATATTGTTTTGTTCCCAGTTTGGGGCTAAACTAATTGGGACCCTAGCAGGTGCTACCACCCCAGGTTAGGGTGGATCTGGAAGCAACAACGATTAAGAGGTGGTTCCACGCTCTTGAAAGACCTCTCAATCAGGGGCTTTGCTGCCGAATGCAGTTTTTCGTCTTACTGCGTTCAGAGGAGGTGAATCCTGAAAAATGTCAGTGTGGTTTTACCAGAATTTTCCTTCCTGAAGAGTGAAAACACTGAAGAGAATTTCCAGATTAATTTTCAGCAGACTCTTTTAATCTCGAATAAAAATAATTACATATAATTTAAATATTTAGGCAACAAATTATTGGGTTTTTGCTGAATCTTCTATTGCGTTTGATCTATATATATAAAAGCCAATCTGTGAGTCTGTGTGTGACTGTTCCCTATGCAGGCGTAAATTTTTTAAGTTACGCCAATCAAACTTTCTAGCGACACATATCTACAGGGAAGCCAGGTCGACACATACATTTTGAGTTTAAGTTCAGCAATTTTCTCTGTTGCACTTTTTAGCCAATGGAGCAGATTGTTTGCATTTGCTCCGTAAAACATCTAAGATTTCAGATGGTTGCTCAAATACGTCACAGAAATCAAAACTCACGTGTCAAACGAGACTAAAATATTTTTTTTTTATTAAAAAAAGTGTTTTTTCAAATGAAAACAAAATATGTAAAAAAAAGAGGCGCCAGATCACATGGTGGCTTTCCCGATGTGGATAGGGGGTCGCAGGTTCGAATCCTTCTGAATGACACACGTTTTAATAACAAAAATGTATCGTAAATAATCAGGCCGGTAGAAATAAATATACACACTGATTATAAACAGAATATCTACTCAAATACGAGTATCGATCAAAAACAATGTTCAAACAAATCATTTCATGTATATATATATATATGTGTGTGTGTGTGTGTGTGTGTGTGTGTGTGTGTGTGCGTGTGTGTGTGTGTGTATGTATATGCACACAAATTTCGAAAACATTAATGCATTTATTTTTAATCCCACATTTCTTGTGCTTTAAGTGATATAATTGATACATGCTGCTTGAATTAAAAATAGAGAGACATTAATAATCATAATCATAATCATAAGGGATGATTCAAGGAGAAAAAGCGGATGGTGTGGTAGGGTCCCCAGCCCTACCCCGCAGTGACGACGAGGACTTGCCGCAGGTTACCCGCAGACGCAGAGGTCACCGCCACCAGGGGCCGCCGGATGCCGGAACAGACGCGATCTGGATTTGCAGGGAGCATTGAACGGTTTTAAAGCGCCGAACACTCGCTTTCACACCCTTGCCCGTTTAGTGGAGCCAGTGCCGCGACGTGGACGCAGGGTAGGGAAATAGTCAAATGTTCTTGGGGATGCCGGCTCAACCCGTCCTGGGTGAATGCCGCTACAATACAATACAATACAATAATTAAAAATAGGGCATTTATTTTAAATATTTGTATTCATTATAATAATTCTTGAAGCAGAATGTATATACTGTGTGTGTGTATGTGTGTGTGTGAGAGAGAGAAAGAAATAGAGAGAGAGAGAGAGAGAAGTAATATAATCAATAGGACCCAAGATTTCTATTCTGCGAGACTTCATTGACATCGGTTGTGCTGTCCTTATAAAGCAAATTGTCTTGGAAACTCATGGAACACGTGGGCATCGTAGATCAAATTTAATACCTCGCCGTATCAACTCATGATTTAGGTTTTAAGGGAGCCTCTTCAAGACAGACTCTCTTCAAGCCTAAACCATGAGGTGATAAGATGGGGCAATAAATTTGATCTACGATGCACACTTGTCATCAGTGGTCCCAAGATTATTATTTCTCACAATATTTTTGTCTTTCTTTCATTATCGAACTAAAGAAGCCAAACAGACACCCACAAAAATGTTTCATTTTGTTTCATCATCTTCGCTTTTGTTTTAAAAATAATAGATCCCCCACACACAAAGACGCACAAGCACAAACACACACCCATATGTATATATATATAAACAGATAGTATGTATGGATGCTGAAATGTACTTACCTCAGCTATGAAAACCCTAAAACAATCTTAGATATTATTTCATAATTTGATCAGAAACTGACGAGTGAGTCATATCTATCTATCTATCTATCTATCTATCTATCTATCTATCTATCTTAGTCTGTTCATTATCTATCTATCTATCTATCTATCTTAGTCTGTTCATTATCTATCTATCTATCTATCTATCTTAGTCTGTTCATATCATATCTATCTATCTATCTATCTATCTATCTATCTATCTATCTATCTATCTTAGTCTGTTCATTATCTATCTATCTATCTATCTATCTATCTATCTATCTATCTATCTATCTTAGTCTGTTCATATCTATCTATCTATCTATCTATCTATCTATCTATCTATCTTAGTCTGTTCATTATCTATCTATCTATCTATCTATCTATCTATCTATCTATCTATCTTAGTCTGTTCATTATCTATCTATCTATCTATCTATCTATCTATCTATCTATCTATCTTAGTCTTAGTCTATCATATCTATCTATCTATCTATCTATCTATCTATCTATCTATCTATCTATCTATCTATCTATCTTACTCTGTTCATTATCTTATCTATCTATCTATCTATCTATCTATCTATCTATCTATCTATCTATCTTAGTCTGTTCATTATCTATCTATCTATCTATCTATCTATCTTAGTCTGTTCTTATATCTATCTATCTATCTATCTATCTATCTATCTATCTATCTATCTATCTTAGTCTGTTCATTATCTATCTATCTATCTATCTATCTATCTATCTATCTTAGTCTGTTCTATCTATCTATCTATCTATCTATCTATCTATCTATCTATCTATCTATCTATCTTAGTCTGTTCATTATCTATCTATCTATCTATCTATCTATCTATCTATCTATCTTAGTCTGTTCATTATCTATCTATCTATCTATCTATCTATCTATCTATCTATCTATCTATCTATCTATCTATCTGTTCTATCTATCCCTATCTATCATATCTATCTATCTATCTATCTATCTATCTATCTATCTATCTATCTATCTATCCCAGTCTGTCTATCTATCTATCTATCTATCTATCTATCTATCTATCTATCTATCTATCTATCTATTTGTGTATTTAGGCAGCAAACTTTCTTTTAGACATGTCACATTAAATAAATTGCAAGCATTGTGTCTGCTTATTTTTAATAAAATCCGTTCATATATTAATATCGTTTAAAACGAAAATAGATATGAATATTTTATATCTCTCTACATAAAGACAACTTTCGATACACACAGACGTATATATATATATATATATATATATATAGTATTTACGTATTAAGTATTTTTAGCTAAGCAAGATGAAAAATTGACTGCAAGTATCAAAACAATACAAACCACACACACACACACACACACACATATATATATATATATATATATATATATATATATGTGTGTGTGTGTGGTTTGTATTGTTTTGATACTTGCAGTCAATTTTTCATCTTGCTTAGCTAAAAATACTTAATACGTAAATACTTTAAGCTATTATGGAAGAAAATTTCCTTCACACAATCATTTTTCTTATCTCGGTTTTCTATGTTCCCACGCAAAATTCAATGATCAAATATTTCATCTTTTACGTTCTCAGAAGCTAAGAATATTTACTCGTCTCCTGCGTTTGTTAGTCGAATAATACATTAAACTATCCAAATGTCTGGCACCGTCATATAAACGCATATAAAAATAAACATTTATTAATTAATTCAAATCAAATAGTACACCTGCTGTAGAACTATTCTTAGTAAGTTACACCACGAGTTCAATTCTGCTTGAGGGAAATTTTAAAATATCAGTAGAATTCTGCAGAATTTTGTATCTTGACTAATAAATTTTAACTCGACTCATACAACGAATTCCCTGGTAAAATATTTATAAATTTCAATCAAATTCTCCCGAGAAATTAATTTGTGAATAACAGGACCATGTCTAACGGAAATCATGTATCAAACGGCACAGAAAAACTTGGTTTGACAAAAACATTCATGCGGTCACTAATAAATATATATATAAATCTATAATGACGATATATTTATATATCCATATAATATATGATTTAGTGTATCAAGTCAGCAAATAAACATATCCTGTTAAATATAAGAGACAATGAATGTCTATTATGCTTAATCATATTTTGGCTTTAATTTCAGTTGAAAATAAAGACAAAAATTCTCAAACATTTGGATACTTTTTTATTGAGTTGGTTCTAAGCTTTCGACTCACATGAGCCATCTTCAGAGAGGTTATAAAGACGGAAACACAAAAACATCCACCATCAGCGACGATTTTATCTTGTGTTGACATAAAACTCCATTAAGCAACGGCAATAGTTACCAAGAATAACAAGCGCAGTTCGCAAATTTTCAACAGCGCGAAATGACGTCACACCGCGTGATAGCGCGAAATGACAACAGAACCATATATTCAAATGCAATGTAATGTGATATGACCAGATTGAAACGTGATTACCGTTCTTATGACCTCTCTGAAGATGGCTTAGAACCAACTTAATAAAAATTTATCCAAATGTTGGAGAATTTTTGTCTTTATTTTCACCTGAAATTAAAGCCAAAATACGACGTTTAGAATGGCTCATGATTAAATATAATAGACATTCATTGTCTCTTATATTTAACAGCATATGTTTAGAAAATATTTTGCTGCCTCGATACACTATATATATATATATATATATATATATATATATATATATATATATGTGTGTGTGTGTGTGTATAAAGGTGCCAAATTCTTTAACGGAGAGGATAAGCCAAAAAGATATAAAATATTGAAGAGATAGACCTATATACAGAGCTGAATGGATATTATTTAGAGCAATATGATATACATAAAAGAAAATTGAACATTAAATCTAATATATATATATATATATATATATATATATATATATATATAAATTTTAACATAAGAAACAATAATACATAAACATAGTGAGACGAACGAAAGACAAAAAGACAGGCTTACTGGTTGTATAACAAAGGAAATATTAACAAAGGACTGAAAGGCGGCTAGAAGCATAAATGCTTAAAAATTACGATGAATTGAAATTCTTTATTCCAAGAAAAAAGATCTCGAGATAAATAGATAGATAGATAGATAATGAGAGAGCGTTAAAGCGAGAGAGATAGATAGATAGATAGAGAGAGAATGAGACAGACAACCAGATAGACAGAGTAAAAGAAAGATAGACGTGAGGGTGCAGTACAGAATTGTTATTTTCTAAATATGAAATTAATCGATGAGTGGGTAACGAAGATAGAAAAGGATAAGGTTGAGAAGAAGAAGATACAGTCTCAGTGTATGAGAAAAATTTGACTTGCAAATCGTCAGTGAATTTTTACGAGTCGAACTAGTCATACATTTTTATTTATATAATCATTTTTATTTACGTTCAAACCAATAATGGAGTGGGTTTTTCCTGTAGAAAATGCTACGCAAAACCTTAGGGAATATTAAAACGCGCATTCAAAGCGAATGTAATTTGGACCTGTCTTTTCAAGAGTACTAAAATGATATCTGTTATCCTTTATGGCAGTGAGTGCTGGGCGATCTCCTCAAGGATGAAGAGACGTACCAATAAAAATATTATTTTACAGAAGGAAGCTGAGGAGGTCGTAGACTGAACATGTAAGTAACGTCAAAATTTTGGAGAAGACGGAAACAAAAAGAAAACTAATGCTTAACATCAAAAAGAGACAGCTGAGGTTTCTGGAGCATATAATGAGGAAGGAGGGCTTGGAAAATTTGATCCTCATGAGACAGATATAGGGTAAAAGGGAGAAAAGGATCTTGAGTCGCGGAACGGAGCTTGGGAGAAATAGCAAAAGAACAAGTTTTATAACGAGCTACATTGGACAGGAAGTTGTGGAGAGCCATGATCCTTTACGTTCTGAAGGGTCACAATACATAAAAAAGATTGTGGTTCAGTATGCAAATAGATTTTTTTTTTCTTCATCGAATTCATCCCAAGCAAGTTATATCTACCACTGAAGCGAAGGCTGTTACAAGTGATAAGAGTGAAAAGAGGAACATGATAGAGGGGAATCGGAGAAATGTTAAGAAAAAGATGGGCATCAAAGCAATAAAAGATGGGAATTGATGTTGCACTTAAATTCTTGGAAATTAGAGCTGTCAAGGAAGCAAGTGTACTGAAGGGAGTTCCAAAGGCGAGAAGTGTGAAAAAAAAACAAAAAAAAAAACTATGGAGTAGAAAAAGCCGTTATATTTGACTGTTTTCACTGTAAACGAGTGGGATCCAGTTGCCGGTCTAGTAGCTCAAATAAATTCGTGTAAAGAGGTCACCTGGGTGATAAGTTCGTCAGAGTAGAAGCCGTAAAAATATTTGTAGAAAAGACAGATGGAAGCTACATTCTGACTGTGAGAAGACGAGTTGCCAAATCGGAATCCTCTTTTGAATTTTATCGAGCAGCCCGAAGGGGAATTGGAGGAGCACTCGATCAGATATGATAACAGTATTCAATGCATGGGTGAATGGTAGATTTTTATAAGAAGATTCTGAAGAGAAAATCCTGACCCAACACAGTGACCCGACATTCCTGTTGGTTCGATGTACTTGTTTCACCTGAGGTGGGGCTACTTATGAGAAGATGAAATCCAGGAATTATTTTACGTAGTTTTTCATGGTCGAATTTTTGGGTACGCCTCCTTGGTCTCACACTTTCAAGTGGAATGACTATATCGAATCCATTGCTAAATCCGCTGCTATGAAAGTCGGTTCTCTGTGCAGGGCCCGGAGGTTTTCTCCGTCTGAATCTATCCTGTACATTTATAAATCTACCATCCGCCCGTGCATTGAATACTGTTGCCATATCTGGTCGGTTGCCCCTGCTATTCTCCTTGGGCTTCTGGACAAGGTACAGCGGAGGGTTTGTAATGTGATCGATACCGACTTAGCAGACCGCCTGCAGTCTCTCTCTCACCGGCGCGACGTGGCTTCCCTGTGTTTCTTCTATAAATACTTTCACGGCTTCTGCTCCGATGAACTTAGATCACTGGTGCCCCTAGGTTCGAATTTGCACGAGATACTAGATTAGCAACTAGATCCCACCCTTTTACAGTGAAACCGATAAAATGCAACCGCATTTCCCGACTGTGGAATTCTCTTCCATATGACTACTTTCCCGACGGCTACAATCTCCAGGAGTTTAAATGTAAGGTCAATAGACACCTCCTAACAAACTAACTTCTATTCTTTCAAACACTCTTCCCACCCACTCAACTATCTATCGCCGCCCTTCCTATATCTAACCACTCTTCCTATTTACCTCCTTCTATGTAGCCCAAAGCGCAATAGTAGCAGTGGAATGCCTTGCTTGGGGTGACATGATTAAAAAAAAAAACCTCTTCCATGCGACTGCTAAATATATATATATATATATATATATATATATATATATATATATATATAAGCAAACTAAAAATTGTAAGAGATAGTCTATTTGTTGTGGGTCGGTTATACTATTTTTTTCATCGTTGGACAGAAATAGTTTAAAAAAATATAGCCTTTATTCTAATTACCAACTTAAGCTGGTCGACTTAATTTTGCAAAGTACTTTTTTCAGGCATCCTTGATCAACGAAATTGTAGGAAGGTAATTATTCTAAGTAGATCTCAGTAATTTCGTTGGCAATTAACTAAAATCAAGCAAAGGAGACATTTGTTGTTCATTTTCAAGCCGTGTAGACGTAGTTTCTTAGATATGTGATAGATATTGATTTCTTTTTCAATCGAATCAAGGTCTTCCCACTAAATGCATTTCGTTTTATCTTACGTAGTAAAATTCTCACTTTGATGTTTTATGTGAATATTTTTATCCTTTTAAAGCTTTAGATTTTTTTTCTGAAGTCTTTCGATTATTTCTTAAAACAATTCGACATTTTCGTTCAACAACTTTACACACAAAGAAATAGACAGAAAGCAAACAACTGCAGACGTAGAGAGATCTATTCTCAATTGATACATCACATTGGTGCCTCTGTTCCAAACTATGTCGAACCTGGTAAATGCGAATACCTCACTGCAGAAGCAATGGAAGACAAGTAGCCACAGTTGCCAACATTTAATACAATAATGGATTTATTCTTTACGAGTGTACCCCTGCCGTCAAAAATGACAGTAAATATTTGAGAGGATTATTAGTTCTATTCTTAAAAGTTGTCGCCCCTGAGCGTGACTGGAGAGAAGACACACACACACACACACACACACACACACACACACACACATATATATATATATATATATATATATATATATATATATATATATATGTCAGATTAAATAAATTGCAAACATTGTTTGCTTATTTTTAATAAAATCCGTTAATACGCACGGATAATCTTTCGCGTATTATAATAAAAAGATGTCAGAAATAAGCTGTAACGTTGTCAAATGTTATCTTCATTCATTTCTCAATGTACCCAAGTACTTTCAACCTCTTTCCGAGGTCATCTTCAGGAGTTTGGGTAATGGCAACAAATGTAACCGGAAAAATGTGTTGCTAAAAACTACTGTACAATCTTTTTCTCCTTCAAATATATCGATTGACAAATTGCTATCGTTCATTAGAACGTGAAAATTGTCCAAAATGGAATTTTTTGTATGTTCTAATGTAAGAAATGAATGAAAATAACATCTGTCAACGTTACAGCTCATTTCTGACCTCTTTTGATTGTAATACGCGAAGGATTATTCGTGAGTATGAATGGATTTTATTCAAAATAAACATAGTGTTTGAAATTTATTTAATATGACATGTTTAAAAGAAAATTCGCTGCATAAATACACGCACACACACACACACAGACACACACACAATTGTATATAAACACACACATACACACACACACACACACACACACACACACATATATATATATATATATATATATATATATTATGCGGAATAATATTTTTGTCATAAGAATTTACAATATAGATATGTTTTACTGCAACACAGAAGAGCTATCGTGTTTCGGTACTACTTGTTAGTAACTTAACAGGCAATGAACTATTTTTGGGTTAGGAATCTATCTATCTATCTATCTATCTATCTATCTGTCTGTCTTCATTCTGTTCACATCTATCTATCTATCTATCTATCTATATATATATATATATATATATATTCAAAATAATAACTAAATAGACTCTGCAAGTATTTAAGTTTTAAATTTATACTAAGATAAACCTTAAGAAAAACCATTAACAAACAGAACCTAATTCCGTTACAATCCGGTGCACTAAGGCGTTGGATAAGAGGGGAGAAAAAAAAGAAATCCGCGGAATAAGGACAAGACATACGATACTCCGCAGTAAAGAAAAAAAAAACCCAAACGGAACCAACCACAAAAAAAAAAGGAAGAAAAAGTGCTCGATACAAAGTACAAACGAAATGCAAAAGTAGAGCAAAGACACACAAAGAATCGTAGTGTGAAACCGCGGTAGGTTTTGGCTAGCTTGAGATTCTTTGTGTATATATATATATATATATATATATATATATATATATATATATATATATAAATTTAAAAATGTAGAAACAGCATATTGTTACTATATCCAGTCAATTGACGGGAGTTGTGAAATTGAAAGGCTTGGATTTGACAAAGTAAGTCAATGATAAAGATGTGACTGAGTTAAGATGGCAGAGGTGGTGAATATTGTGAAGACTAGATTTTTAGTGCCAAATTCATGAAACATTTCTGTCTCTACAGTTGTATTATGATGTGTCGCATTTGAATCGAATGTGCTTGTGGAACGGTTACAAATTTATTTATTAATATTATTATTTGTTTTTTTTTTCTTTAAAGAGGTGTTGTGGCTATTTTAAGAACAGAAATGTATTGAAATATAATGCACATTAAATATATGTAGACGGCATCGTAGTCAATAGATCAATTAAATGAAAAAAATACGTAATTATCCGAGGCTGGAAGAATCAATATATGAATTTAGGGAGTATATAAGACGATGATGGTAGAGGGAAGTTACTTTGTTGCGTTTGTTTGAAAGGTATGACTTAGGGAATTTAAAAGCTAGAAATGTTTCCCGTAAACTCAAAAACATGGTTAATGTAAAGATTATACACTGAGTTTCCCATCTGATAATTACTGAATTATGTTTGTATTACAAACACTTATAATAAAAATATCATTGCAAATATATCTCTAGGAATTATCGAGTATGTTTCAAAAAAGTAAATACTTCCAACAGTAGACTGTTAATCAATTTGTTTGCGTTACTCCAATGATATATTATAATAAAGAGGACATATATATATATATATATATATATATATATATATATATATATATATATATATTACTACTCGACGATATAAATATTGCAAGAAAATGATATAGTCAGTAACTGTTAGAGAGCAAACATGCGGCATGAGATTTAATAACTGGTAGTAAATTTGAATAACTGAGGCGATTCTGTCTCACTGTTGACATTGCGTCGCTATTTTCTTTTTCTCAATGAGCGTGACAGGAGGGATATATATATATATATATATATATATATATGTATATTTGTGTGTGTGAGCGTGTGTGTGTGTGTATGTGCGTGTGTGCGTGAAATGTGTATGTATATAACTCATAGATAGATGTGAGTGAAATGTGTATGTATATAACTCACATCACTATCTATCTATCTATCTATCAATATAGCATTTAATGAGCAAGACGAACCTATCTAGGTTTCTCCTAAACAGATCGTCAGGGAAAGCTGGCTATCCCTGACGATCCGTTTAGCAGAAACCTAGGTTGGTTCGTCTGACTCATTAGGTGCCATTTAGTTCGCTCTACCTTTGTATTGAACGCTTCTGGTTACTCGTGCCGTGTTTTTTTCTTTGGACTTCGTGCTGATTTCGGTCCGAGCACTTTTGACTGAGTTTCAAGCCCTAAATTCCTTCGTCGATAGTTTTCGAGAAGGGTTTTTGAGACGAGTATAATTATAATGACGTATATCTAAACTTATTTATAAATGGAACTTTGTCTGTGTGTGTATGTTTGTCTGTGTGTGTGTGTGTCCCCGTTACCTATAGACTCCTAAACGGCTGAACCGATTTTCTTGAAAATTTGCACAGTTGTATTATAAGCGTCTGCCAGTGTTCTTATCTAGGTTTTGTGTCGAAGTAGCCCCAATAAATATCGAAAATCGAAAATCGAAAAAACCGGGTTATAGAAGGAGTGGTCCTATTTTAATCAAATTTGTTACACTCATAGAAAAAGACATAAGAAATGATATTCAGAAATTTCAATGTTGCAGTTCTTACAATAGTGCAGAAAATCGATAATATATATATTTACATATATATATATATATATATATATATATATAAAACGCAAGATGTTTGTGTGTGTGTGTGTGTCTGTTTATCTGTCTGTATGTTCTTTATACAAATCCACAATTTTTATCCGATTCTCACCAATCTTCACACAAATATTCTTTAGGCTGAGTCTGAGCTCCAGGACCATAGATTAGTTTTAAAGCTTTCATTACACCCGAGCAGCGCCGGGCTATACTGCTAGTATATATATAACACTGAAAATTAAATATTGAACAGTCCATGTCCAGATATGACAGCAAGACGGCCTTTTAGGTTTTCCAAAGTGGTAAGCTTATGCCAGTCTTAGCAAATTTTAATGCTTATTCACTTGCCATTTTATCAAACTCGTCTTCTACATCATGGCACCAATCAGTAGTTAATAACTGTACAAATTAAGAAGTATTGTTCCTTTGGGAAACCCCTATATAATCAAATTTCTGCACAGAAAAATCCTTGGTCTTTAGCTTGGTTGTGGCGCCGATACGAAATACGATACTCAATGAAATGTCTCTCTTTATGTGCGTGTGTGTATGTGAGAGTGAGGGAGGAAAGAGATACGGTGTAGTTCTGGATTACATCATCGATTGAGAAATCTGAGAGGTGAGTTCGAATTCCAGTCAAGTTAATTACATTCACTTACGTGTTAATATACTTGGGAAAGTTATGAAACCATATCTTATCCCCGAAGCTATGGTTAAAATAGCAAGAAAGGCTAGTCTTGGGTGGTAACCAGTCTACTAGAAGGAAATTCTTGAATATAAAATATTAAACTAGCAATAAATAGCAGACAGACTAGGTTCTATAGCCTTGATTGGCAATCTATCTACTAGAACTAAAAACTCTGAATTGAAAATCTACAACTATGGTTAAATAGTACAGCACTCTGGGCTCTGTAGCCATGATTAGCAACCAAGCTAGAAAAAGGAAAACTCTGAATTCAAATCTGGAGCTGGAGTCCTTAAGACAGTCCTATGTCATTATCATTTTGGTTCTGGCAACCCCTGGGGCGATATCGGTGCCATGATAAATTGGTCTCTGTCTTTCCCTTGGCCTGGAGTAAAGTATGGTGAAATGCGGATCTCTTATAAAAATAACCTGCAAAATCTGCACCCTGAAATGTGGATAACTCTTAGGGCGCAAACCTATGATCTCTCGAAACCGATTAATGCCATATTATATATATATATAGCTAAAAAGCTTATAGCTTATAAGCTAAAAAGCTTGCCTTCTTCTACCGGCCTAGGGGTAGAATCGCCGACTGGCGCCGATTCGGTCGTGTTTCGATCCTGGGTTAGGAAACGATCAGAGTCTAAGCCGTACTGATGAGCTGTGATACAGCGAAACAGATCTGTCTGCGAATGACTATATATATATATATACACTGACACTTCCTTACTCTCACCCTCTACTAAAAGCAAAGAATAAAATTCAGCCACTAGGCCATAAGCCATACCCTAATATTAAATCTGTCTACAAAATTCTTGACACTTTATTTATCAACCATATTCCCTACCTCTTTTCAAAATTCTAACGGACAATTTACAAGATTTATTCCCTTATCGCTAACCCCCACCAACATCCCACACACAACTCGCCAAATATAAGAAAAGAGGCTTTCGATTCCTTTCCACTTCACCTGATGAGACATTGTAATTTCAGTGGCGAAATATAATGTAGACTTTGTAGGGGATAAAACATTTGTACATATTCTAAACTATAATTTATAATATATATATATATATATCGTAGCGGACATATATATATATATATATATATATATATATAATAGCGGCCATGATATATATATATATATATACATATATATATATGGCCGCTACTATATATATATATATATATATATATATATATATATATATATATATATATATATATATATATAATACCATATATATATATATATATATATATATATATGGCCGCTACTATATATATATATATATATATATATATAATAGCGGCCATGATATATATATATATATATATATATATATATATATATATGACCGCTACTATATATATATATATATATATAGTAGCGGCCAATATATATATATATATATATATATATATATATATATATATATATTATGCCCGCTACTATACATATATATATATATATATATATATATCCCGCTACTATACATATATATATATATATATATATATATATGCCCGCTACTATACATATATATATATATAGTAGCGGCCATAATATAAGGAATTGAAATAACAAGGATATAAATATGTGTATTACTTAAAAATTAATGCATGATGTGCAATCAAATTTTTACCGAATAAGGATTAGGGTGTAATGCATAAATATTGTACAAAGTTACACAGATTTACATAATAGAAAAGATTAAATTGAACAAAGGAAATAAGTTACTGGACAAAAGTTAAGGAACAGTGTTAATAATTTGCATAAACTTTTTAAATTCGAAACACGTGTACCATTATGGACACTTAATGTATCATAACATGTATAATAACAAAAACAATAAATATACACTTTAAAGAAAACGTTCACGGTTTCCCACACTTTTTATTATATATATATATATATATATATATATATATATATAATTTAGAAATAAAATATAACGCATTCCCAAATGGAAATATTAAAAAGCTCTACAATATAAATGTATTGACCACACTTTAATAAAAAACTAATAACCAATATATATAATAAACAATATATATATATAAAAGAAATCGGAGTCTAGCCCTAATGATGAGCTGTAATACAGCAAAACAGGTCTGTCTGCAGATATATATATATATATATATATATGTGTGTGTGTGTGTGTATGTAAATATATTACGACCAAAAACTAATTAACAATGATTATATATATATACATACCTAATATGCTAGATTTGAATTTTAGCAACAGTGATGAAAACAGTGGTTCATGACCATTCCGTCCTTTGTTATTGTCTCCAATAGTTTCTCTTTTATGACCCCTTTGTAATAATTATTTTTATTTTCTAAAATTTCTTTCTTACGAACAAATCTATGGAAATCTGTTTTATTACTTTACCCTGTCTTACGTTTGATGTCCCTTATGTGTGTTAATTTCCCAAAGCCTTCTTTCCTTAAGTGTCTAACATATACAGCTGTTTATTTTTTTCTCGCTGTTGCCAAAGGTCCCTTTATAGTTGCGGTTCTTCTTAAAACTTCCCACATTGTTACATACTCTCTCTATGACATTCCCTACCTTCGTTGATGAAGTCCTGTATGGATCACTATTTTTCCAGGGCTCTTTTTTTCGTTCGTAACGTTATTTTTTGAGAAATTATTGCTTAAGATTCTGAAAAGCCCTTTTAACTATTCATTTTGGTCTTGAAATCACTTCACCACTTCACACTGAAAAGATACTAGTGTTTCCTTTCTTTTGCTGACGTCCATGATATATAACGCTCGTGTTGGGTTATCCCTTTTACATGCAGACATGTTAGTGCTAGACACACAGAATATATTTATTTTCTCATTGCATAACATTGTTCTGAGATTTCTTCTCTGTTTCTTATTTATTTCGTATATGTTTATCACTTATTCCGCCCACCGATTTTATTTGCAAACAATTGGATTACATTTAAATTTCAAATTAGTTAGAAAAAGCGATTTGCTTATCAGTTGGCTGTTGTCGGATAATTCATACAAAAGAAACAGTTTTGTATATATATACGCCTATCATTACCCGGGGATTGTGAAGTTGAGTCATTCTTATATATAAATCTATTTATGCATGTATGTCGCTACAGATTTACGACGAAGCTTTTCTAGCCTCACTTATTTTATATGAAGATTATAATGAGGCAGATAGATATATAGAAAAAGAGAGAAGGAGAGTGAGGGAGAGTGAGAGGGAGAGAGAAGTGATGAAAGAGAGGAAAAGAGTGAAAGGGAGAGAAAGATAGTGAGAGAGATTGTTTTTTTATAGCCTTTGAATGTATATTTTTGTTTTGAACATTATCTGGTTTTCATGAAACAATATATCAAAAGTTGTTTTATTAGGTTTAGTCATTTGTTTATATAACAATTTGATTATTACACATATGTATGTATTCTATCTATTCGTATAGTCTATCTATCTATCTATCTATCTATCTCAGCTTCTTATAGTATCTATCTATCTATCTATCTATCTATCTATCTATCTATCTCATATTGATCATTATCTATCTATCTATCTATCTATCTTTTTCTTTTTAATCATTTCATCCAAAGCAAGGCTGTACCGCCACTGATGTGCAAGGGGCTACATAAAAGAATTAAACTTTTAGACACGGGGAGAGTGAAGACAGACGAACCAGCTACAGATATCTATCAAGCAAGCAAGCTAGCTAGCTATATATCATAGTCTAGTCGTTATCTATCTATCTATCTATCTATCTATATCGATCTGTTCATATCTCTCTCTCTCTCTCTCTATCTATCTATCTATCTATCTATATCGATCTGTTCATATCTATCTATCTATCTATCTATCTATCTATCCTATTTGTTTGTACCTAATGAAGTATTGCTGCCATATATGGGCTGTAAATATTCACCTTTCGTCCTCATAGTGTTTCGAAAATGGGCATCTCTAGGTGATGTAATGGTTAGCAAGCTTGTCTTGCTAGAATCATTACAAGAGAGTTCAATCCTCACTAGGTGTCCGATACTTTCGGTCTTCTGCCACATCTAAGCTATGCTTAGAAAATCGATATAGTATTCCAAAACTGATCAGTAGCGACTACTATTTTGGTCTGCAGACCCATTCCAAGATTATCGCTACCTTAAGGTTATATCAGTAGTACATATTCACATTAACACGCATCATTAATCCTACACATTCAGATCCTGTAAATCTAGAAACATGCTACCTCCATGGATTTATATCTTCCACATTTCTTCTGTGTTACAAGTGGAAGACACTCAAACTGCTTTTGCCAGAGAACAGTTCATTGGTGTAACAGACTGATGCATGGATACCTCCCTTAAAACTACAATCTTAACTTGTACAAGTCAAGGTTAATTTATTAGCCTTCCTCCTATCATCATAACATTAATTTCCTATCACGTGCAGTCAGTAACGCTCTGACTTAACTGGCGCTCTGTACACATAAACGCATATATATATTTATATATATATTATCATTAAATTTTATATAATTTGAAAGATATATATATATATATATATATATATATATATATATATAGTGTATTTGTGCAACAATCTTTATTTCATATATATATATATATATATATATATATATATATATAAATGATATATTGGCTGATGTCAATTCGGTCGGGTTTCAATACTGGCTGAAAGCAATCGGATGTCTAACCGTACTGATGAGGTGTAATACAGGAAAACAGGACTGTGTGGATGACTATTTACGTTCTCGCCTGCCAATTGAGCTCACTATAACAATGGTCAGCTACTGGCGTGTGTTTACATTGTGTATATAACACGCAAAATCTGACTCCACTGTGCGCTAACAGCTCAGTGGTAGAATCCTCGACCGAAGTCAAATCGGTCAGGTTTCAATCCTGGCTGGAAGCAATTGAATGTCTAACTGGACTGATGAGCTCTGACACAGTGAAACATATATATACTGGACTTTCCCGTTGTTTTCGACGTGTGAAGGTCAAGTTGCTCAATTCCTAGAACTAACAACCAGACTACTCGCACATATCATTTGATTCTAATGGGAAATGCTTGTGCAGAACCAACCATACTTTTTCAAAGTGCTGAATATAGAGAACCGGCGTACAGTATACCAAAGGTTTCCTGAATGATCTTCCACAAGCTTTGGATTCAGGGTTGTCCCTCTACTAAGCTGTTCCCGACCCGAATCTAGAGAACACAGTCTAACTATATATTTAGATTGTAAGAATTTTGTTTTTGGATATAAAATTTGTTTAGCGATACAAGTCATACTAATTAACCCATAACTGGATAAATAAATCGTGAATTCGTATCTTTCCCAAGGATATTTGTGCGAAAGTGAATATAATGGGAATTGAAACCCGGCTCTTCGATTAAAAAATCTTAGCCATTATTCACTGAGTTACCTGCAAATCCAACATTACAGCCCCTGGTATTCCCAAGGTGTCACTCATCAAGACCAAGCTTGACGTTGGTAAACTTCAGTGTACGTAAATGAACCGTTGCTTCAATGTACTCCCTCCTAAAGCTATATATATATATTCAGTTAGATAGGTGTGACCTTGTGAACCTAACGTTCACGCTTTTGCGCTCGTCAGTTTGTCGTTTGTCTGATCCAAACCATCCTGCCCACTTTCATAAGCCAAATATTAAATCTCTATGGTTACATAATTCTATGGTTACATAATTCTCAATTTTGATTGAACCCTATTGACACACCTAAAGAATTTCTTCCAAAAACCACTCTGTAATTTTCTAAATAACTATGAATTCATGTTACATTTTCAAAATAATTCATTTTCACCATTTATTTAATCACCTAAAGAAGAACTGTTTTGTTATGAAACGAAAAATTTTGTGTAGTGATATTATGCTTTTATAAACCATTGTAATAACAAAATTACAATATATATATATATATATATATATATATATATATATATATAGTGCTAAATTGTAATGATGGTATATTTTAGACATATGTTAGCACATTATATACACAATGTAAACACACGCCAGTAGACGAGAGTGTTCAAATTCATTACTGAATTGAACGATGCGTAAATAGCGGTGAGTAGCTAATGTGTTTGAAGTATACCATTTCTATAGAGTGCTCAATTGACGGGATATATAATATCTATATATATATATATACATATATATATATATATATATATATATATATATATATATATATATATAAACAAGCTTCCTGCTATCGTGGTTTCAACAATTCGCTATTGCCAGGTAGCAAGTTGAATTTTCTATCCCAATCGTTTTTATGTATACTGGCAGTATAGCCCGGCGTTGCTCGGGTGTAATGAAAGCTTTAAAACTAATCCATCGGCCTGGAACTCAGACACTTTGGACGTTGGCACGAAAGACTAAAAAGCAGTAGTTGTTTCCAGTGAAAGCGAAACCGTAAACTGAAAGAAAAATGAATGGATGTAAGTCAAATTTTGATTTCCCGGTATCGATATCAAATTTTCTGTACTATTGTCAGAACTGCAACCTTGAAACTTCTGAATATCTTTTCTTATGTCTTTGTCTATGAGTGTATCAAATTTGATTAAAATCGGACCAATCCTTCTATTACCCGATTTTTTCGATTTTCGATATTTATCGGAGGTATCTCGACACAAAACCTAGCTAAGAACACTCGCAGACGCATATAGTACAACTGTGTAAATTTTCAAGAAAATCGGTTCAGCCGTTTCGGAGTCTATAGGTAACGGACACACACACACACAGACAAAAGTTCCATTTATAAATGAGTTTAGATAAACATGCCGCTGATGAAGGTGAGATGGAAACAGTATCGGAGGTACCTTGACACAAAACCTAGCTAAGAACACTCGCAGACGCTTTTAGTACAACTGTGTAAATTTTCAAGAAAATCGGTTCAGCCGTTTCGGAGTCTATAGGTAACGGACACACACACACACAAACACACACACACACAGACAAAAGTTCCATTTATAAATGAGTTTAAATAAACATGTCGATGAATGAAGGTGAGATGGAAACAGTATCGGAGGTACCTTAACACAAAACGTAGCTAAGAACACTCGCAGGGTTAAGGTTATAGTACAACTGTGTAAATTTTCAAGAAAATCGATTCAGCCGTTTCGGAGTCTATAGGTAACGGACACACACACACACACAAACACACACACACACACAGACAAAAGTTCCATTTATAAATGAGTTTAAATAAACATGTCGATGAATGAAGGTGAGATGGAAACAGTATCGGAGGTACCTTGACACAAAACCTAGCTAAGAACACTCGCAGACGCATATAGTACAACTGTGTAAATTTTCAAGAAAATCGGTTCAGCCGTTTCGGAGTCTATAGGTAACAGACACACACACACACACACACAGACAAAAGTTCCATTTATAAATAAGTTTAGATAAACATGTCGCTGATGAAGGTGAGATGGAAACAGTAAGGAAAAAATAAAAACATTCTTACCCGGACTTGAAGTTTCCTTGGAGTAAAAAAGCGGTAACTTGTCCGCTTAACAGCAACCGCCTGGTGGAAAACAAGAGGAGAACAAGATAATGGACATGAAAAAGTGTATATTGGGTCGACATAAGTAACATTTAAATAAAGTTATTACAACTACAAATCGCCTCTCAAACAGGCAAAGGAAAAAAAAGCAGCACAAGATTTGCTAAATATTTATGGGAAACGAAAGAGAGAAATTAATCCTATTATGAGATGGGATTTTGGGAGGAAAACCTGGGTATTTGTTATCGGGAACAAAATGTGTATGTTTTGCAGGAGAAGTTAGTAATAATGCCAACGTTACCTGCTATATGAACGATCAAAGGCGATGAGAGCGTGTAATCTTGCCAGGAAATTCTTCCTAGCAAACCTGATTACGTATGTTTGTAGTTAATTCCTTCCTCTTTCCTTCCCTTTACTTAGGTTTTGTGTTGTATCATCACAGTTGCAGATATAATTTATTATTTATGTAGCTTTCTCTTTGCAGCTGTCATTTTTTAAATTCTGATTCTTTGTTTCTGTTTAATATAGCCAACGTTGCTTTAATTTTAAATTTTAACATTTTTGTCCTATAATTCTGTGTTTTTTCAGTTTTTCTTGTTCATCGTAAAATAATTTTCCGATCCCGACTTGGCAGCTAGGATACAGTAACTTTCTCGCCGACGCAGTGAGGCTTCCCTGTGTCTCTTCTACAAATACTTTCACGGCTTCTACTCCGATGAACTTAGCTCACTGGTACAGCCTATATATGAATTTCCCCGAGTCACGAGATTAGCAACTATGTCCCACCATTTGACTGTGAAACCGATAAATTGTAAACGCAAATTCTACTCCACCAGCTTCTTTTCTCGCACTTCCCGCCTGTGGAATTCCCTTCCGCATACTTGCTCCCCCGACAGCTGCAATCTTCACGAATTCAAATGTAAAGTCAATAGTCATTTCCTGTTTCACTAACTTACATCCTTTCTCTCATGCTTTTTTTCTCCGTCCGCCCCACTCATCAGTATTCTCTTCTTTCTCATACTCTCTTCCTGACACTCTCTGTAACCTGTCACTCTTTCTCATAACATTCCTCCTATGTAACCCCTGCACAACAGTGACAGTAAAATGCCTTGCTTTGGGCGATATGATTATAAAAAAACAATCTATACTATTATAATGTGAATATAAAATGGGGGATCAATTCTACATTACAATCAATATATAAACTGATCCCTCATTTAATGGCCAAATTCATCCTTCTCTTACCCACTTCCTGACACCCCCTATAACCTGTCACTTTTTCTCATAATCTTTCTCCTATGTAAACCGCTGCACAACAGTGGCAGTAAAATGCCTTGTTTGGGGCTATATTATTATAAAAAAAAAAGTAAAATTCTTTTTCTAATATCAATGCTCCGTTCATGGAACTTATGCATACTTTTGATGAGTACGTCCTTTGTTCCGTTAGTTCACTTTTTATGCATATATGCTTTATCAGTGATAATTATTCTTTCTTGGGGATCACCCCTTTTTTGTATATATAAATGGACTCGACTGATGTGTACATATAATCCTGCCTATACAGAGAACGGCAGAGAGTAATAGAGAGCAGTTGAGAGAGTAGTTTTAAGCAGTTGCTTAGTTGGTCAGTAAGTTGGTGCAGAGTACGTTAGAGTTGTTTGGATATAGACTCATTAGTCGGACATAATATTTCACTGCAAGACTGTATATATTGATTTCTACTAATAGTATTCCTGAATTGACTAACCCGTGTTCCAGTTTGCATTTCGTGTTCAATATAACTTACATTTTCTGTCTCCATATCTAATTTTGTTATTTATTATTTTGTGTGGTTTCCCCAACCGGAATACACAACACTATTGATACCCATTTTTTGTTGAGCAACTCCCCTTTAGCTTGCCTGCATTTGTTTCTAATTTCTTCACGCAGATTCACGTGGGGTTGAACCATATAATCTGCTTTTTCCTATGTTTACCTTCAGCCTTCTGGAATTCAGATTTGCTAGTGGGTGTTAAATAAATTAATCTATCTTTATACCCTCTACTCTGGAGTGCTTTTTAATGTATTTTTTTGTTATCGCAACATATCCTAAGGTTAAAAGATAATCAGTTAATTCTAGCATTAACCGTCTTCGGTATTTGATTAATAATGGCGTTAGGGTGGTTATAAATTAATTTTGATGTCGCTAGGGGTTTCATTTCTTTATTCTGTGCCATATGTCGGCATTGTTTTTTTGTCTCTTGCTCTTGTCTCATCAATTATTTTTGTAATTTGTATTCCGGATGTTCTCGATTGTTGATGTTACTAAAGCTTCTCTGAATGTATACCAGTTCAAATTTCTCGTTTAATGTTGTCCGTTATACATGCTTTTCATCATATATATTTCCCCTTCACATTCAGACGTCTATCGTATTGCAATTTGAGCGCTACTTATTTTATTTTAGTTTATAAAAGAAAAGAGAAAAGGCAATTAAACCAATGCTTGTTATTAAACTTAGCATTTAAATAATATTATGCACCTTGAAATATTCGCTGCACAATTTCAATGTGTGTTTTTGTGCCAAGTAGTCACCATTTCTCCTCCTTTATTTCAAGACATAAACAGACAGACATAACATGTCTTTCATTTCTTCTTGTAGTCTTATATGTAAGAAAACACTCCAGGAAATATCATAATCTCTCAGTTCCTAGTCAACGACTAATTTCTACAATTTTGTTATATTATTTATTTATTTTTCCTCTGTGGAAGTAGATAGGTTTGCATATCGTCCAGTTCACACAAATATTTCGAATAGAAGTAAAATTTTATTCCTTCTCCCTGGTTAGAATTAAGTTTCCGGCTTCTTCTAAAATCTATTTCAAATCTATAGTTCTAACGTCTTCACCTAACCTCTCGAACAGTATATTCGTTTTTTAATCAATAGAAATAAATATAATTGTCTGTCGTCCGCTTTACACCCTGCTCGGTAATTTGAACTGAAATAAAGGTTCATCTCGTGTTTCCTGTTTAAAATCGAGTTTCCGCTTTTTTCTAAAGTCTACTTCAACTCTATAGATCTTACGTCTTTACCTAAACACTGAAAAAGTATATACGTTTTTTAATCAATAGAAGTAAATACAATTGTCTATCGTCCGCTTTACACCCACTTCAGTCATTTGAAGTGAAATAGAGGTTTGTTTCGTGCTTCCTGTTTAAGATTGAGTTTCCGGTTCCTTCTAAAATCTACTTCAACTCTATAGTTCTCACATCTGTAATTTTATTTACTAATTATATATTTATATATATTATCCTCATAGGTTCGCTTATCGTCTTGTTCACTATCCTTCTGGTGCTGTAAGCGTTTAGTGACGGATGTGCGTTGTGGTGCTGTGGATATCGGCTCAGAAAGAGAAATCGGTGAGCCGAGTTCGAATTCCAGTCGAATACCCTGCATTCACTTAAGCACTGGTACCCTTGGGAAAGGTATTAATCCGTTCCTTCCCTCCAGTTATGGGTTAAATAACAAGAGTAGGACTTAGGGACCCTGCCCTTCAAAACAAATCCTAATGAACAAATCCCAATGAATCTTGATAAAAAAGTAATGCTGGACACAAAACTTATATAAAAACAACAATAAATTGTTGAAAGAAAAAGGTATTACCAGTAATAAATAAATAGAATTTAGTTGGCAATAAATGACCCGCCGAGGTTGATATGCCATAAAAACAAAACAACCAAAAAACTATCCTCTCAGTCTTTTGAACAAAAGTAGACAGTTTATTCCTTGTCTCCGGTTAAGATTAATTTTCCGACACATTTTAAAGTTTTTTTTTTATTTCCTTCCCAATGACTCTTTACATTTTAATCTCAGTATTACCCTGGGAGGAATTGATTAAAAAATAGCAACATTATAAACGTAAGAGTCGCCTATTATTTATTTCTACTCCAATCGTAAATAAATCATACTTCTATCGCTGAAAAACTGTTAAATCAACTGACGATATTCAATTATCGCCAAAGAAACGTTGTGTTGTACTTTACTTGACTAAAGCCTTTAAAAATAAATTCGTAAATGACATTCAAAGACACATGGTCATGCTGCTTTAAAAATAATAAGTTATGTTACTGTCTCCTGCTCCCCTAAATCTTTTCTTTTTATTCAAATTCTATGTGCCGTGTCCCTTGAGGGCGTAGGTGATCATGGCCTTCCACATCTCCCTATCCCTAGTGGCTCTTAGCACGCTTTATCCTGTTACCCCACCCAAAACCCGCTCTGTCATCCGTTTGCTCAAGCCCATCAAGTATGTTACACGTTGCTTTCCCCAGTCTCTTTTTCCTCTGTCTGACCTGTGAGTATCAGAATCTCCAAGCCACTCTTCCTCATTACATGTTCCAGAAACTAGCTGTTTTTTTCTGATGTTAAGTATTTTTTACTTTTCGTTTCCATCCTCTCCAAAACCTCATGTTCTGTCAATGGTATCCTTAATATCCTTCTGTAGAAACAAATTTCGTTTGTTTCGTCTTCCTCTGTGATGATGTTGTCCAACATTTGCTGCTATATTGAAGAATAGCTACTACAATCCTCTCTTCTTTTCCAGCGAAATTTTCATGTCTCCCAGTATTCTACTCAGTTTCCAGAATGCATCCTTCGTTATACCAATTCTCCTTCGAATTGCACTTTCCGTCTTCCGTTAAAACACTTTTCAGGTATTTAAATTTCTATACCTGCTCGATTTTAGTAACCCCAGCCTGTAGATGGCATTCTGGACTCCTCTTTTTACTGATGACTAGCTTTTTTGAATCATTCCTTTCCACTTTCTTCAGCTACCTTCTGTAAGATGTCTTGTAGTTTCCTTTCAGTGTCTGCTATCAGCGTTGTATCATCTGCGTATTTTATATTTTTCAGATTGTGGTCGCCGATGATGAGTTCTGGCATGACTTCAATGTCTCTCAGAAAAGTTTCATTCTACTTTTGTATCTTTGCTGAATTCGTTTCTTGTCGGTATGCAGGCGATTTGATGTCTTTTCTAACATGTACAGGTGGGTGAGCATTTCTATCAAGTCTTTGTGAAATACTTCTACTAGTAGCAAAAAGAAAATTTGGAGAGAAAGGTAAATAATGCGTGATAGGTTAGTTGTGGTACGGTGAATATCGGCACGAAACGAGAACCGAGTTCGAATTCCAACTGAATTCGTTGCATTCACTTAGGGGCAAATATTCTTGGTAAAAGGCATTAATCTGTCGCTTCTATCCAGTTATGGTTTAAATAACAGGACAGATTGGATTCTATAGCCTTGGCTGGCAACCAGTCTACCGCAGAAAGCAATGACAACCTACTGCGGGATAATCTTCTGCCCAGTCAGTCATGTCTCTTTCGAGACATGATCGCCCAAGCTTGTATCACGTATGGCACTTAACTGACTGACTGAATATAATAGTTGGAACAAGAATTAAGGCTCCTACTGGTCATAAAGTGGGGGTCAGTTTATTACTTCATAACAATAGGAAACAGAAACCCCACTTATTACTACATAATAATATAATACATTTCTTTCCCCTCTAGCTATGAGTCAAATAACAGGACAGATTGGATTCTATAGCCTTGGCTGGCAACCAGTCTACCGCAGAAAGCAATAGCAACCTACAGCGAGATAATCTTCTGCCCAGCCAGTCATGTCTAGAAAGAGACATGATCGCCCAAGCGTGTATAACGTATGGCACTTAACTGACTGAAGAGACGAGCAAATGTAGCGATATCAGTGAAAGCTGGCAAACGATATCTCAGATATCGTTTTGATAATTATCTATTTTGGCAAAGGTCAGGTTAATGACAAAGAAGGCACTGTGAGAATCTAGACTTTGATTTCTTGATGAATTACATTTTTTGACAGAGCTAACAAGACAAAGAACGCTGTCTCTATAAGACAGTGGCTCCTAGAGTAGCGAGACACAGAGAAGGCAGAGAGGGATAAAAGTTCAAGAAGAAGATTCTAGAGGTAACTACGTCCATTCTGCCTCGCTTGTGTACAACAGAATCTTACAACCAGAATAAACGTTTGCCTCGGGCTACAATTTCGTCTCATGGTTATATATCGGGGGTAACAGTCTGACCAAACAATTATTTAAGCTACATGCCTGGAAGAAATATATCCTGAGAACAAAACCAGTATCTGGTCTGGGCTGCAACGTTGCATAAATAAGACTGAACAATTAAGTGTGAATGACATAGAAAAGCATATCATATCAAAGAAGTAATAAGAATATGAACAAAGTATACAATGTGCGTTGTGGTCCAGTGGATATCGAATCGGAACGAGTTCGAATTCCACTTGAATTCGTTGCTATCATATACGCGCAAATACCCTTGGGAAAGATATTAATCCGTCTCTTCCCTCCAGCTATGGATCAAATAACAGGACGGATTGGGTTCTATAGCCTTGGTTGGAAAATAGTCTACCGGAGAAAGCAATGGCAACCTACTGCGGGATAATCTTCTGCCTAGTCAGTCATGTCTCTTTCGAGACATGATCGCCCAAGCGTGTATCACGTATGGCACTTAACTGACTGATATAAGTGCAGTTGATGTATAAAATGTTCAACCCGGAAATGAAAAATTGCATGAGTTTTTTTTTAGGGATTTGAAACCCCGATTTTAAAGGTTGCATTTGGGAGACGTTAACACGACAACTTTTTCCGGTGAAGAATTGATGGAAGAGGCCACGCCTCGTAACCGATATCAGGCGAGAGAAAAAGAGCGAACGAAAGTGCTTACAGTTGTGATTTTCATAGCTTAACATAATGCCTATTTTTCGGTCACGGAATAAACCTGACAAGCAGGTTTAATTTTTGCCAACCTCCATAAACACTGATTGATAATGTCCGGCCTTTAAAGATTAATCATGGCGTAACAGAATTTACTTTTTAAAAGGTAGTTTAAACCCGGTTTTATTTACATATCTTATTTCTAAAATGCTATCTTATTTTTAAAAGGTGAATTATTATTTTATAAGTAGCTGAAATTTCAAAAAAGAAATTTTAGATTCTAGAAATGTGTAAATTTATTAAGGTTTTGAGCATTGCAGCAAATTGTAACCTATTCGAAACATATATAGTTGAGATCATCAAAAGGCAAATTAAAATATTTTAGGAAGACACGTTTTCTTATTATGTATCAGTCAGTTAAGTGCCATGCGCAATACACGCTTTGGGCGATCATGTCTCGAAAGAGACATGACTGACTGGGCAGAAGATTATCCCGCAGTAGGTTGCCATTGCTTTCTGCGGTAGACTGTTTGCCGACCAAGGCTATGGAACCCAATCTGTCCTATTATTTGACTAATAGCTAGAGAGAGAATAGATGTATTATATGATTAAGTAGTAATTAGTAGGGGATCAGTTTATTACTTCATAACAATAGATAACCGATCCCCCACTTTATGCCCAGTAGAACCTTTAATTTTTTCCAACTATTATGTTCATTCAGTCAGTTAAGTACCATACATGATATACGCTTTGGGTGATCATGTCTCAAAAGAGACATGACTGACTGGGCAGAAGATTATCCCGCAGTAGGTTGCCATTGCTTTCTGCGGTAGACTGGTTGCCGACCAAGGCTATAGAACCCAATCTGTCCTATTATTTGACTAATAGCTAGAGAGAGAATAGATGTATTATATGATTAAGTAGTAATTAGTAGGGGATCAGTTTATTACTTCATAACAATAGATAACCGATCCCCCACTTTATGCCCAGTAGAACCTTTAATTTTTTCCAACTATTATGTTCATTCAGTCAGTTAAGTACCATACATGATATACGCTTTGGGTGATCATGTCTCAAAAGAGACATGACTGACTGGGCAGAAGATTATCCCGCAGTAGGTTGCCATTGCTTTCTACGGTAGACTGGTTGCCGACCAAGGCTATAGAACCCAATTTGTCCTATTATTTAACCCATAACTGGATGGAAGAGACGGATTAATAGAATTCAACTGGAATTCGAACTCGGTTTCCCGATTTCTCGTTCCGAGCCGATATCCACTGCACCACAACGCACATAAACATAAATTTTTATTACGAAAATGTGTGCTATCCAGCAGGATTCGAGCCTCGTCTAAAAACCTCGTCTGATCAAGAGGCTATTCATGGTCGAGTGGTCAAGACGGTACCAGATTAAATGGTATGACTTCCCCTATGTAATAGGAGTCGCAGGTTCGAATCCTGCTGGGTAGCACACATTTTCGTAATAAAAATTTTATCGTAAATAATCAGGCCGGTAGATATAAATATAAAACTACTTTTTAATTAAAAACAGAATATCTACTTAAATACGAGTATCGGTAAAAATAATGTTCAAAATAATTGATTACAAATTGTCGGTTGCTTATAACCAAGTTTCGTTAAAATTCGTTAACTAAATATTTATAAACTCCTTAACAATTATATATAGGGTGTTGCAGCAAAATCCAACACTTGACAAAAAGAAAACGAAATAGGCAATAAAAACAAAAGTTGTATATGCTGAGACCCGACAGTTTATTTAGCAAAGGTTAGAGTTACATACATGATTTTTCAATGTAACCGCCGGCGGCTGCGACGACCATCTCAAGGTGGGCGTTAAATGAGTCGCACGCTTTGGCAATCATGTCCTTGTCCATAGAGGCGAAAGCCTCCACCACGAAATCTTTCAGAGAGTCGACCGTGTTGTGAGCGTGCTTGTTGGTCTTGGCCTCGATCACGCTCCTAGAAAAAATAGTCAAGGGGGTTGCAGTCGGGTGAGGAGGGCGACCACAAGTCCGGGGACCAGTGGCGAAGATCATTGTTGAGCAGCCACGTCAGGGTCATCTAGGCCTTGTGTGTAGGAGTGGAAGACAGTGTGGCGTCCATCGGCGATTTTGTCCATCCAGGACTTCACCACGCTCCTCAGCACCTTCTGGTAGATCTCAGCGGTGACTCTCACGCCCTTTTGAAAGAATGCTGAGGTTCTTCTCTGATGAAAAGAATTTCATCCAGAACCACACGAGCAACAGGCAAAACGACAGGTGGATCTGCAAAGACATTGAGGAGATTTCCGTCGTGAAGCATACCAAGTTTCCCTCCTCCGTCATGGTCCATGGCGTCATCTCCAGTGAAGGGGATGTCATGCCTCCGTTCTTCACCGCAAAAATCAGAAACAACAAGAGGACAGAAAGGAAGACACAGGATCCGAAGGCGTATTGACATGGCCAACGATGTATTCCAGAAGCTAAGTAAATTATTTAAATGAAGGAAAATGTCGCTGGAAACAAAGAGAATAATGGATTCTTATATGATGCCTGTCCTTCAAGATGGCAGCGAACGATTAACAATCTCATCAAAGATGAACGAAAAACTTGAAGCAACCGAAATGTGATTCTACAGAAGGATGCTGAGGATAACATGGACTGAACATGAGAGTCATGACGAAGTTTTTTTAAAGGATGGTATGAAAAGGAAATTAATAGATCAGGAAAAGACAGCTGAAGTTCCTGGGACATGTAATGAGAAAGGTGGGGTTGAGAATCTGATGCTCACAAGGCAGATGGAAGGAAAGAGAGACTGGGGAAAGTAGTGTGTAACATACTTGCTGGGCTTGAGAAAATGCATGGCAGAGCAGGGTTTGGGTGGGGTAACAAGAGAAAGTGTTAAGAGTCACTAGGGATAGGGAGATATAGAAAAATAATTGTACGCAACATTTTAAAATGATTTAACTCTAATATTTTAAATGTCTTCCTGATAGAGTGCATAAAAATTTCAGACACTACTCCATTTTCGTTAGCTATATTTTATCAATATCTTTGAATTATGCAAGCCGAAGGATAAAGATTTGTTTGAGAAATGTTTTTAATGTTTGCAATGACCAGCGATGCATTCTAAAAACTGAGTAGAGTATTTAGAGGAAGGATAATGTTGCTCGGAGAATCTGATACTCACAGTTCAGATAGAGGAAAAGAGAAACGGTAAAAAATCGCTTGCAGAAATTAAAATTTATTAAAATTTCATGAATTTACGTGGAAGTGGGGTAACAGAGTTCAATTTTTTTTCCTCAATATTTAAAAAAAATAATAATTACAAAAATAATTTTATTCATTTGTCAAAGAGCACTGAAAGTTTCATTAAAATCCGACAATTATTTGATTTTTGCGAGAATTTCCAAATTAATGTATTTGTAATCGAAAAAGTGAGTTACGTAAAAAATTGAGTGAGCGATTGTAAACAGATGTTGATGTTCTGCGACGCTAACTCAAATCAAAACAAAATTTTCTGCCAAAATTTCAAACATGTTAAAAAGGATTAAAAAATTTTATAAAATAAATAAAAATTACTTTGATCTTTCCTCTTAATAATATTATAAACATTTTGATAGAAAAAGTTATTGTTATTAAGTTTTGAACCTTTTTCATTCATACTATGCTGGATTTTTTGTGATGTAATAGAGGTACTTACTCAAATATTTTAAATGTCTTCCTGATAGTGTGCATAAAAATATCAAACGCAACTCCATTTCGTCAGCTAAATTTAGCAACGTCTTTGAATTATGCAGGCCTAGGGATAAAGATTTGTTTGATAAATGTTTTTAATGTTTGTAATGGCCCAAGATGAATACCAGAAGCTAAGTAGATTATTTAGAGGAAGGAAAATGTCGCTGAAAACAAAGACAATGCTATAATGTTATCGTTCAAGATGAGAGCGAACGCTGAACAATTTCATCAAAGATGAACGGAAAACTTGAAGCAACCTAAATGCGGTTCTACAGAAGGAAGCAGAGGAGACCATGGACGAAACACGTAAGCAAATACGAAGTTTGAAAGGGGATGGAGACATAAAGAAAACTAATACTTAACATCAGAAAAAGACAGCTAAAGTTTTCGGGTGATGTAATGAGGATATGCGTTGTGGTGCATTGAATATCGTCTCCGAACGAGAAATCGGGGAGCCGAGTTCGAATTCCAACTGAATTCATTGCATTCACTTACGCACAGATACCCTTGGGAAAGTTATTAACCCGTCTGAACCTTCCAGTTATGGGTTAAATAACAGGACAGATTGGGTTCTATAGCTTTGGTCGGCAACCAGTCTACCGCAGATAACAATGGCAACCTACTGCGGGATAATCTTCTGCCCAGTCAGTCATGTCTCTTTCGAGACATGATCGCCCAAGCGTTTATCATGTATGGCACTTAACTGACTGAATGAGGAAGGAGTGCTTGGAGAATCTGATGCTCGTAGGACGGATAGAAAGGAAGCGACAAGGGAAAGTACCGCACGATATATCTGATGTATATGAGCAGATGAATGCTAGAGCGAGAATTGAGTGAAATAAAAAGTAGAAAGTGTTTTGAGAGCGACGAGGGATAGGAAGACGTGGAAAGCCAGGATCTCCTATCTCCTGAGCAGACACAGCAACTAGAAGAAGAAGAAGTTTTGTGTTGTTGGAGACACGAACGATAGTAATATTTAGTAAAAATGTAGATCAAATACGGGACAGAATTCGACAGAATTATAATATAAAGAATAAATAGGGTCTATACAATCTTTCTCTTATATTTTTTATTGTTATTATTGTCATGGGAACTTACCTATATGACACATGGACTTAATCAAATTATATATAAGTCGCTATTCTGTTTTGTATTAGCAGATACGTTGGAAGAGTGAGAGCGAAATCTATTCTAGCAGATAACTCTGACAGCCAGATTCACAGTCACGCTAATAATCTTTCTTTTGTATATCTTTGTACTACTGTCTTTGTAATATACATTTTTAACACTATTCCGTGTTTGTCTCTATTTCTGGTCCCAACATGACCTCAATAACATGGTGACGAGGTCGCAACATTAATAGATGTTTGTAATGAGTGTTCAGATAATTGAGATGAAAAAAATATATGTATTTGGAGTTTTCTTACATCGAAATCTTTTGGAGTGCTAATAAAAAAGATATTACTACTATTGTCTAAAAAAGAAAAGGAGATAAAACTTTCATTGATGCATGTGTTAACGATCTGAACGTGTGAACTGATTGTCCGCTAAAAGTACTGTCACGTGTTTTTGTGTGTAGAGGAGAAAAGTGGGATCGATTTTGCATTTGATTAGAATGAATAAATTAATGATAATTAATTATTATTTTATTATAATTATCTTTTTTAAACATTATATTTTTTATGAACATGACAATTATACGTGATGAACAAACACCAAAAACATGGATGAAGCAGAAAGAAGTTCAATGGAACTAATGTCCCACTCGCTAGCTCAAGTGTCCCTCCACGTAGGATCTTAGTTTGTTTATCGAATCTGGGTGTGGGAAATGATTGCGGCCCTTTGCCAACTTCGTCCTGTTTTGACCTGATTATCCTTTTCTTTTTCGGTTCACTGTGTTCCTGTTCCTAATTCTTCCACACCCTAAATCCACTTGCGTTTTAGTGACTTTATTGCCTTACTTGGGATGTAATCGATTTTTAAAAACATTAAAAATTAAAAAAATATCTTCTTTTGCTTTTGGCAAATTGAATTGTGTATTTGTGAAAAGCCCTTTAAAAAGAAAATAAACATATATATCTATCAACTTCGGGAGGATATTACTTTTATATTTTATCATATTGTACTTTAAGTAAAAGTTATATAATCAAATTAAAATGATACGCCTGCAGAATGGATGATATTTTATTAATTATTCCTCCAGATAACCTCCGTTAATTGTTGCAGTCATTATTATTTGATCCATATGTAGGGGGTTATCGTTTTCATTTATCATTCATGTTCTCTGATCTTCCGTCATAATCGAAGCAGTTCGAAAGAATACATTGTTTTCTTTAACATTTTTTAATCTTCTAAAGTGCGTCTTTTAAGTTTTCTGATTTGCGATATATTTATTCACACACACACACACACACACACACACACACACACACACACACACACACAATCAGAAAGATGAAGAGTGCCTCAAAAAATGCATATAAAGTTTGAAGCGTTTTCAAGAAATAATTCAAGCAAACTAGAACCAATTATATCTAATTTAAATAATGCATATAAAAACAGTATTTCTTTTAAATGCATGCTCTTAAGATTTTGTGATCGTATGTTTCTAAATTGATGTCCATTATGATCTAGACATTACTGGCAACGCAATGAAGTCACAAGAAGCAATCAGCATTACGATAGGTATTTGGGTACATTCTCGCTCTATGTAAACTTTCATTTCAACACTTGTCGCTGGTTTTGTAGTGTAGACATTATTTTTTACGTATCCCTACAAGCAAAAGTTTGAAGGTGTGAGTTCCGATGAGACAGAAAGATATAAATGTTTGTATATCTTTTTTAACACACGGTATATATATATATATATATATATACCGTGTGTTAAAAAAGATATAAATGTTTTTATATCTTTTTTAACACACGTTATATATATATATAGGGAAAACTACTAAAAAGTTGTAAGTTAAAAGTGTGTTTTTTTGACAGTATTTATTTATTTCTATTATATATATATATATTTGATATTTCAGACCGGCCTCGGCCTTTCATCAGAAACAAATGATTTTAAAATTTAAACTAGAAGCGTCCGTCATGAGAAGCGTCCGTCACGTGATGCAGAAAGCAACAGAGTCAGAATATTTTTAAACGTAAATCTAACTGTAATAATACTTTTAAATGTTGTTTTAAAGAAAAATGTTTTAAGTGTATCTAAGAAATGTTTAACTATTGAAATATTTATAAAGATTCAAAATACCTAAGTCCCTATTTAACTCTAGCCTATATGTATTTAATTTTAAAATCCAGTATTTTTCTTTCTTTCTGCGTGCGTATGTGGAACTAAAATCGGAATCTATCAGTAAGCATTTGCAGTTTTCTAATGTGTGTCCTGGTTGATTGAAGTGTTCAGCTATGGGGGAATAAGGGTTGTTTTGGCGTATGCTTAGTTTATGATTATTAAAATGGAATCTAAAACTGTTTCCAGATTCACCAATATATCCAGTATTTGGACTTATTGAGCAGAAGAGAAAATATATTATATTTTGGCTGTCACAGATGAGGCTTGGTCGGTGTAATGCTATATATATATATATATATATATAGTGCTCTACGTTTGTATCGAGCACTCTTTATAAAAGTAAATGCATGAATAACCAGTTAAAAAACCTACGAGTTCTACAACTTTTTTACAATATATATATATATATATATATATATATATATATATATATATTTGAGAAGTAATCTTTCATTTTAAAAACAAAATTTAATCATATCGCCATAAGCAAGGTAGTTTACTGCCACTGGTGCGCCGAGAGTTATATAGGTGAAAGTTTATGAGACAGAGTGACAGGTTATAGGGGGTTTCAGGAAGTGGGTAAGAGAAGGATGAAAATACTGATGAGAGTGGAGTGGATGTAGAAAAGAGCATGAGAGAGAGAGATAGAGAGAGAGGATGCAAGTCAGTGATATAGGAGATGACTATTGACTTTGCATTCAAATTCTTGGAGATTGTAGCTATCGGGGAAGCAAGTAAACGAAAGGGAATTCGACAGGCGGGAAGTGCGAGAAAAGAAGCTGAATGGTGTAGAATTTACGTTTATATTTTATTGGTTTCATAGGAAAAGGCTGGAACCTAGTTGTTAATCCTGTGGCTCGAATAAATTTATATATAGGCGGTACCAGAGAACTAAGTTCATCGGAGAAGAAACCATGAAAAAAAATTGTAGAAGAGACACAAGGAGGCCACATTGAGCCGGTGAGAAAGTAACTGTATCTGAGCTGCAAAGTCGGGATCGATTATATCAAAGATTCTACGTTGGATTTTGTCAAGGCCCCCTAGGTGGATAGCAGGGGCATCCGACCAGATATAGCAGCAGTATTTAATGCATGGGCGGATGGTAGATATATATATATATATATATATATATATACGTGCAGGATGGTTTAAACATGTTTTATTTAAAACGACCTAGAGGAAAGATTTTTATTAATTTTGTATTAAATTTTTCCAGTATTCTTACATGTTTCTTTTTTGATGGAGGCAAGGAATGCAAAAATGTTCCAAAATTTTCGACTTTCCAAGCTTTTTCAACCACTTCACTGGCCATTTTCAAGGATGTTACTTTTCTGATGTTGTTATTTTATGTTTTAACTTGTTATAGTGGAACATCCTGCCATCCCCGAGAATAGAATGTTCTACTTTATAAAAGACGGTAACAAGCGGTACGCCGAGGGAAAAGTCTTAGGTCAAGGCATTCACTATTCAATAGTCGATTCCGCTCCAACCTATATGTGTATATTGTTAATTGTACCTTAGTACAATAAATCTGTATTTCTTATTCCTGGAGTAGAGTTCCATTCTTCAACTGATCATTGTATACTGTATTTCTTTTCGGGATATATCATAACTGTAACTTAATTTATGCTGTATGTGTTAGGTATGTTTGTAGAAATTATGTCATTTAAGGTTTTAGATAGTATACCGGTGTGGGTAATTGTGATATGAACACAAAATAAACACAACGTCTATATCATGGCCCAGTGGATATAGACGTTGGGTCCTTCCAATGATTTGACCCAAAGAGTTGTCAGCTCAATACCAGGTTACAGCAGTAGTGAACAAATAATGTTAGAGAGTTAAGTTGAAGGGAAATAATTCATGACTACCAGCAGTGGATAAGCACAAAGAATGAGAATGATATACCCCAGTGATCGTAATAAAGAGTCCGGTTCAAAATTCCTAGCTCCTGAAGAAGACCGGAGCAAACAACGGCCGAAACGTCGTGAAAATGAAAACAAAGATGAGGACAATAATCCGAATAATGTAAATAGTATAATGTAATATGTGCTCTCTCTCTCTCTCTCTCTCTCTCTCTCTCTCTCTCTGTGTGTGCGTGCGCGAATTCACGCGTGCTGTGTAAGATAAATCAAAGATTCAATATTTTCTCTTATGACAGGTAAGATAGCATCAGCTGTGCTATGGAACAGCTACTGTACAACTGCAATAGAAAACAAACGGTCTAGCGCGTTGGCCAATCCCGCAAAGTGATTGCATTATTTTTTTTTTGTCTAGAAAGATAATCTATTTCAAACCATTATCTATAGATCTTTCCATTTTTATTATCAGATCATATAAATGTTCCTGTCTATTGCTACATCGATTCTGCTCGCACACACACACACACACAAACACACACACACACACACACACACACACACACATATATATATATATATATATATACATCCTACTCAGATCTTCCAGAGAGAAAGCTATGAGAAATATTATAAATTGATATATTAAGTGCTATTGACATATCGAGCGCATATTAGTGACACAAAGCTATCTTTGTTACGAGGTTATGTGCAACCGATTTGTGACTTGCTTTGTGACAGAAGACACGTCACATTTCCTACCGATCTACTCGATCTCAGATAAAAGCAAAATATTGGATATGGTGATTAGTACGACACGCTTCTACAGAACCTTCTGGTTATGAAGAAGTAATAGGAGTTCTGAAGAGGTAGTCTCGAAACCCGGTCGTTATTCATTTGTATATACACACTTGTGAAAACTAACTGAAACAAAACAAACAATTTCTTCCGAGGATCTTTTACCCTTTCTGATCACGTATACATTGTCCCTTGGTGTTGTTTTTTTATTCCGATTGCATTTTCCTTTTCGTTTTGAACTAGATCCAGTTTCTTTCTTTGCCTTGGTGACAGGACTAACAGCTGAAAGGCTGACACCAACAATATCCGCGATCTCTCTGTAAGGTTCGCCAGTGTCTTCGTGCTACGTTGCAATTTTCGTAAACTTCGTTGGAGTAACGTTCACCGCAGACAATGGCCGTAGGAAAAGTAATCGATATTCGAGACGGTAAATTTTTGTTTTGTTCCCCGAAGGACTTTTCCCCTTCAAATCTTTCAAAAACGTCCCTATTTTCGTGCAAATGTGTATATGCTGAACTGAAATTGATAATTGTTTATAGAAGAAACCTACCTTTCTTCATGTTATCGACCAGAAATAAATCGGACTATATCTCACCACTTCCCACCGTTCTCATATCTGATTCACCGCTGAATGACTTCAGGCGTAGGATTTTGAATTCGTTCTATTTACTCCCGTTTCAACAATTGCTCCGCGATGTTTTGTGTTTCGGAACTCATTTTCCGCGCATTAATCGCAAAATGGAAGTAAAAAGGCTGAAAAATCGGAATCGTGAAGTCAGTCTGCAGTGAATAACATTTTTGAACCCTGGTTAGGGGGTGAGATAAAAAGCGACAAGAAGTTCCATATTTTTCTTCTCGATAAAATGAAAAAAAACGTAGTTTTTTTTCAATAATCAATTATCGATTTGAGTTCAGCATATACATTTGCGCGGAAATGGGAATGTTTTGGAAAGATTTCAAGGGGTTAAGGCCTTCGGGGAACAAAACAAAAACTTACCTTCGAGACAATAGTATCTGGGCGTGATAATAATCTGATGCAATTATGGACGACGCAATGTTTTTCAAGGCCAAACAAATTTCATCATACACTCCGAAAATAGATTTATATTACTGCAGACCACTGCAAATGACCTAATGTAAGGACAAAATAGAAATGGTAACACACTGAAATACCAGTGGGTCTAAAAGTATGGGAAAAAAAAAAGAAACTAAAGCAGTTATTTCAATTACATTGCACAGGGGTGTAACTACCAATTGGTGATAAATAATATCTTCATGTTTGTGATTATTCTTTTATTCATTTTGTTAATTTTTTTTAACAAAAATTTGGCTAATAACATTCAGGTGGTAGTTGGAGTTATATTGTGACAGAGGCGTGAACTCACCTATATTCGTGTAAACAGAACAAACAATAGACATAATCTATAAACTTTGAAAGCATTTCTTTTTAAGACAATGGTTGAAGAGCTTTGCAGAAAATTTGAGACAGTTTTTTTGTTGCAAACAACAATGACAAAAGGGATTTTATCATACAAGAGTCATTAGAAGATTCGAAGAGATATTTTGATAAATGTGAAAAGATTCTGTGTCAATATAGAAATATCACCTTTGTGAGGTTGTGGCAGCTGTTCTAACGAACGTGTATCCTTGGTACCCCTCCTACATTAATTTAACCCTGTAATACCGGTCGTCCTTAAGAGTGGCAACGCTTGTTGTTGTTACCAGCGCTTGTCGATTCTGTTCCTTTTTTCGTTGTCTTTTTTCGAAACCTCTGTATAGCGTGATCGTTTATAGACCACTTGATTTCAGGCTTAGTGTGTCGTACTTAGTAGAGCAAACACAACACTATGATCTATTGAGATTTAAATGGCGTATCTCCTGTCCCGATCCTTTCTGAGCGAGAATCTGGACATATGATAGACTGGACGGGACATCAAAACCAAAAAAGTTAGAGAGAATAAAAAATGTTAATTTTTAGAACCTAAAATCAAATATTTGTCTATATTTCTGAAATGAGGTAGTATTCACAGTGTTTACAGTATTCGGACTATTGTCCTCATCTTTGTTGCCATTTGTACGACGTTTCAGCAGTTGTATGCTCCGGCCATCCACAGAAGCTAGGAATTTCGAACCGAACCCTTTATTAAAATCACTGGGGTATATCATCCTCATTCCTTGCGTAAACCCCGATTGGAAGTCATGAGTTATCTCCCTCTAACTCTGCAAGTTACTTGTTCACTACTGCTGTTGCCGGGTATTGAGCTCACAACTCTAAGAGTCAAGTCAGGAACTAAACAACATCTATATCCACTGGGCCATGTGTACTTAATGGCAACAAAGATGAGGAAAATCGTCCGAATAATATTTTTATGTGCCCTGTTCTTTTAGGACGTAGGCGATCATGGCTTTCTACGTCTCCCTATCACTGGTGACTCTTAGAACGCCTTCTCCTGTTATACTATACAACCCACATTCCATCATCCACCTGAATAGGTCCTTCAAATATGTTATCCGCTGCTTTCCCCTGTCTCTCCTTTCCTCTAACTGGCCTGTTAGTATCTGGTTCTTTAAGACCTTCTTCCTCATTGCATGTCTAGGAACATCATCTGTCTCTTCCGGATGCTCAGTATTAATTTCCTTTTCGTTTCTATCATTTCCAAAACCTCATCATTGCTCACATTCTCGATCCATGATATTCGCAGCATCCTACTGTAGAACCCCATTTCAGTTGCTTCAATTTTTTCCTTCATCTTTGATGAGATTGTCCATTATTCGCTGCTATCCGCTGTCTCTATTGCCTTTAATACGTCTTTTGAGTGTCAAGTTTTATGAACACTTTTTCTTTATTATGTTCTCTAGAAATTTCAATTTCCTCTTGCTAATTCTCTATATAAATACTTTCTTTAAGCCATCCATTTTTTATAAAAATTCGCAGTTCATCACATATTAAGTCTATGATATTCTCAGCATCCTTCTTTCTGTTGCTTAGTCTTTTTGCCTTAAGCCACTTGTTCATCTATAAAAAGCATTGGTTTTGGTTTAATTCTCTTTGTTAGAATAATAAGAGTAAGTTTAATTCAGTAAAGTAGCCAAGAGCTGGATGCGCGTTGTGGTGCAATGGATATCGGCTCGGAACGAGAAATTGAGGAACCGAGTTCGAATTCCAGTTGAATTCCTTACATTCACTTACGCGCAAATACGCTTGGGATAGGTATTAATCCGTCTCTTCCCTCCAGTTATGGGTTAAATAATAGGACAGATTAGGTTCTATAGCCTTGGTCGGCAACCAGTCTACCGCAGAAAGCAATGGCAACCTACTGCGGGATAATCTTTTGCCCAGTCAGTCATGTCTCTTACGAGACATGATCGCCCAAGCGTGTTTCACGTATGGCACTTAACTGACTGACTGAATATAATGTTTGGAAACATGATTACGTCTTCTACTGGTAATAAAGTGGGGATCATTTTTTTATTGTTATGAAGTAATAAACTATATCCCCCACTAATTACTACTTATTAATATAATACATATCTTCTCCTTCTAGATATGAGTCAAATAACAGGCCATATTGGGTTCTATAGCCTTGGTCGGCAACCAGTCTACTGCAGAAAGCAATGGCAACCTACTGCGGGATAATCTTCTGCCCAGTCAGTCATGTCTTTTTCGAGACATGATCGCCCAAGCGTGTATCGCGCATGGCACTTAACTGACTGACTGAGTCAAGAGATGCTCTATCTAACTCTGACATAAGTTTGAGCAACGAGGTGAAATAGTGAACAAGCATATATGGCGCTAGGATTTACGTGTACCTGCCACAATTTCCGGACTGAAAACTGCTTTAAGCAAAGATGCAAACAATTTTAAATCAATATCATAGTTATCCGGTGATGCACTGTGGTGTAACGCGAGTATGGATATATTAAAGGCGTCACACTATTTTGTGCATACATTTATATGTATCTCAACAAAGGATATTGATCTCTTTTCGCTTACATCGATTTTATTTCTCTATTTAACAATCGATATCAAAACTGAAATTCCAAAAGCGTCTTGGAGACATCTTTACTACAGAATGCTCGTATGGCAAGGAGAGGCCGGATTTATTGTGGCTTGCTTTCACCCACATGTCAATCATCAGTTAAAAGCCAGTGAATTCTGTAATAACCAATATTTGCTTTTCGATTCGCATTTCGATTAAGAAACAATATTTTCAACATTTTCTTCTAATTAAACTCAGAATGTATGTTGTGGTGCTGTGGATATCGGTTCAGAATATGAAATCTTTAAGTCACGGTCGAATTCCGGTTGAGTTCATTGTATTTATATCCGCGCAAATACCAATAATCATCTCAGGAGTTGTAAACTGATAGAGGTACAAAGAATGAGCCGAGAAATCGGTACCACGTAGAATGGTAAGAAAGAATTGTGCCATTTGGATAATTTTTTTTATAATCATTTCACTCAAAGCAAGGCAGTTCTACGGCCACTGTTGCACAGGGGGTTGCATAGGGGGAACTGATAAAAAATAGGGGTTAGTTACAATGGAAGTCAGGAGGAGGGTAATAGACGGAGGAGAATACCGGTGTAACGGGGTAGAGTGGATGGAAAAAAGAATTTGAGAAAAAGGATGCTAGTTAGTGAGACAGGAGATGTCTATTGACCTTACATTTAAATATGTATGTATTCTACCTCTTCGTATCAGTCTATCTGCTTATCTAATATTGATCATATGTGTCTGTCTTTTTTTTTTATCATTTCACCCCAAGCAAGGCGGTACCGCCACTGATGTGCAGGGGCTACATAAGATAGGTAAAGTTTTAGATAGGGGAAGAATGAAAACAAAGACAAACCAGCTACAGGTGGTGAAAGAGAAAGGGCAAGAGAAGGATGGGAACACTGGAGTGAAAACAGTTACGAAGTTAGAAAGAAAGGAAAAGAACAAGATACACGGGGTGATGTGGAAAAGGCTGGTCAAAAGTGGATAAGAGATAGGAATTAACATTGCTTTTAAATTCTTGGAGGTTGTAGCTGTCAGGGAAGCAGTTATATGGAAGAGAATTAAATAGGTGGGAACTGTGAGAAAAGAATCTGTTAGAGTAGAAATTACTGTTACATTTTATCGGTTTCACTGTAAAATGGTGGGACCTAGTTGTTAATCTAGTAGCTCGTGTAAATTAATACGTATAAATTCAGACGGGAAAAACTTCCTGGCCCTGCACAGTGAACGGACCTTCTTAGCATAGGAATTTAGCAGCAGACTTAGCTGTGGATTCGATATAGTCATTCCACTTGAGGTCCGCTGAGAGAGTTAGGCCAAGGAGACGTAGTGATTTTCTCTCTGGGATGCTAGCCTGGTCGATTTTTCTTTGGAAAGGAAGTCAGCCGTTTATGACACCTGCTGTCGCCGGCTTAAAAATGCAACACACCTAGAAATACCAGATGTCTAGTCACCGCCATCATATCATTGTTTGAAGACTTTTAAGATTATTTGATAAGCGTCACCAGATATTTAAATATTTTCAATGAATTACAAGTATTAATCAAATTAAAACTGGAATTGTTTCCTTCAGGTAATACCAGGTTTACTAAAATAATTGGCCACTTCTACTCAACCAGTTAATTTTTCGCACTTCCTACCTATGGAACTCCCTTCTGATAGCAATAAACTCCAAGAGTTTAAGTTTAACGTTAATTGCCATCTTTTAATTCCTTTATTTCCATCTTCCTCTTATTCTTTCCGTGCCACTCGCTGTCTATTGTTCTCCTTCCTTTTCGTTCTACGCTCACGTAACGTCCATCGGTATTCCCATCTTTCTTTTATCCTTTCTCCGAAAAAAAGAAAAAAATGTTCATAGAAAAATTGGAAAAAATTATTGGTAGACGTGTATTGATGCTATGGATTTATATCAATTTTTTTTTTAGTTGTTTTTAACATCTTATCAAATTCTTTTGGTTATTTAAATCCGAATGTGTGTTGCGGTGCAGTGGACATCGGCTTGGAACGAGAAATCGAGAAGCCGAGTTCGAACTCCAGTTGAATTCCTTGCATTTACTTACGCGCAAATATCCTTGGAAAAAGGTATTAATCCGTCTCTTCCCTCCAGTTATGGGTTAAATAACAGAACAGGTTGGTTTCTATAGCCTTGGCTGTCAATCAGTCTAACGCAGAAAGTAATGGCAACCTATTGCGGGATAATCTTCTGCCCCGTCAGTCATGTCTCTGTCGAGACATGATCGCCTAAAAGCGTGTATCACGTAAGGCACTTAACTGACTGATTGAAGCCGAAACACATTTTTGGATTGTAAGAATGTTTTTTTGAGATGATAATGATTTTCTTTACAATTTTTGTATTTAACCCATATCTGGAAGGAGAAGATGTGAATTCATACCTTTCGCAAGGGTATTTGAACGTAATGAATATAACGAACCCGACTGAAATTCAAACACTGCTTTCCAATTCCTCGTTCCATGATTTCATCTATTTCCCCAACAGCATATCCAGGCTTACTGCGTCGGTTATTTCCGAACGGTCTTTCATCTTGACACTGATCAGATTCAACATTGTACTGCATTGTATCCAATTGGGAGGTTGTGAGGAGCATGTAACCACCTCTTAATTGCTGTTGTTCCCAGGTCCACCCTGACCCGGAAGAGTAGCACATGTTAAGGTCGCAGCTATGAGCAAATAGTTAACCCCCAAACTGGGGTCAAAACACTATGGAAGTATCAAAATACATTTTTATACAAATATATGCATAAAATAAACTTTATAGAAAAATATACATTTTTGAAGGGAAAAAAATTTATTGTCATAATATATTTTTGTAAGAAAAAATATTACCAGCATTACATTTTTGAATACAAAACTAGAAGATATCTTCAGTTTTTTAAAATAAAAAAATAAAATTCATCAAAATCTGATTAAATCAACCTTCTCATTATAACCTGCAGCTTCTTCTCTCGCACTTCCCGCCTGTGGAACTCGCTCCCATATTCTTGCTTTCCTGACGGCTACAACCTCCAGAAATTTAAATGCAAATCAATACTCATCTACTAACCACTGGACTCTAGCTCTCTCCCCTCCCCTGTATAACATTCCCTTTCTCTCCACCTATGTATCTGTAGTCGCACCTGCTTTCTCAGCTTTCTATTGTTCCTTTCTAACTAGTTTGTACTCCTCACTCTTTTCTAATTAATCTTTTTACATTTATGTAACCCCCTGCACATCAGTGGCGTTTCCGCTTTGCTCGGGGTGAAATGATTAAAAAAAAAAAACTGAACATTAAAAAGAATACCTTTTGGCATTAAATAACCCACAGAGATTGATATGCCATTAAACAAAACTCACCCGTATCCAACTGTCTACCCGTCTTGTAGAAACCTCTTCAGTGCATCCTAAGCGTGTACGTGTTGCTTTAATCATATTATCGTTATTAGACAATCGTCGTCCACTGAATTGTTCATTTGCTGTCCCATACAGAAGGTACTGCGTCAGACTGTAAAGTGATTGTGGAAAGTTTATACACGTTTTAATTACTTGCCTAGTTTAAAGCTGTTGTAAGACATTTTCACTCTCGAGCTATAAAGCATATAATTCACGACTCTCCACAATTTCCTGTATCTTGTAACTTAATAAATTTTGTTTTTCTGTTATTTCTCCTAAAACCTGTTCCACTATCCATTCACTCAAACTCACTAAATATGCCATGTGCCGTTTTGCTATGTCTCTCTTGCTAACCCTGTGCGTATCAGATTTCCCAAGCTCTTCTTCCTCATCATGTGCTCCAGAAAACTCAACTTTTTCTTCATGATGTTAAGTATCATTTTATTTTTTTGTTTCTATTTTCTTCAAAACCCCATTCGTTTTTTATATATTAGGTCCATTGTATTCTCAACATCCTACTGTAGAACCACGTTTCTTCTTCATTTTTGAGAAGATTTTACAGTCCTTACTGCCACCCAGAAGGACAGTTATCACGTAAGAGTTTAGTACAGTTTCTAATGAAGTGTTTCTATTTCTAAGTACTCTGCTTAGTTTTAGAAAGGCATCTTCGGAGAGCTGTGTTTAATTCCAGTCAAGTTTGACATTCATTAACTCATGCACAAATACCTTGGAAAAGTAATAAATCCATCTTTTCGTCTTCACCATTTAATTCGAAGGAAATCCACGTTCTTATAATCTAAAAATATAATCTAAAAATGAACCTCAACCCCCATCCCCCCCAAAAAAAAACAAATTCATCATGTACTCATTTAGTCTTTTATTTCATTTAATTATTTGATCTTTTTCCTTTTGTTTACTTAGTCTGACACAAGGTCACAATTGAGCACTAAGGAAAGATGATCATGTGAGGATGGGCGTCATGGTGCAGTGGAACCGCGTTCGAATTCCAGTTGAAAACGTTGCATTCACTTACGCGCAAATACCCTTGGGAAAGGTATTAATCCTTCTCTTCCCCCTCACCATATCGGTTAAATACCAGGACAGATTGAGTTCTTTAACCTTAGCTGGCAACCAATTTCCCACAGAAGGCAATGGCAACCTACTGCGGGAGAATCTTCTGCCCAGTCAGTTATGTCTCTTTCGAGACATGATCGCTCAAGCTTGTATCTCATATGACATTTAACTGACTGGGCACCTGAAGGTGGTGTAGGGTTTAGCAAGCTTGGCTCGGTAGAACCATTGCTACAGAGTAGTGATTTAACTCCTCACTGGGTACCCATAATTTTAGCCTTGTGCCACATCTAAGCTGTGGTTAGAAAATAAACTTACTGAGTGACTGACTGAATGTAATAGCTGGAAACATAAGATTCAACTGGGCATAAAGTGGGGGATCGTTTTTCTAGTGTTATAAAGTAATAAACTGACCTCCCACTAATTATTACTTATTAATATAATAATATAACCCGTATCTTCTCCCTCCAGCTTTGGGCTAAATAGCAAGATAGATTGGGTTCTATATCTTTGGTTGAAAACCAGTCTACCGCAGAAAGAAATGGTAACTTACTGAGGGAAAATCTTCTGCTCAGACAGTCATGTCTCTAAAGAGACATGATCGCCTAAGCGTGTATCACGGATGGCCCTTAACTGACTGACTGATCATATGAGAATAGCAATAATCAGGTTGATTTACAGCTAACTTCATTTATTGTTTATTTTAGAGCAAATTTTCGTTGCCAGTAAAGATCTATGCTTTGGCAAATCATTGATTCTATTCTACAGGGAGATGAACCATTTCTTTATGAGATTTACCTTAGTCTGATACAACGATCCGAATTTCAGACACTCAGAGAAATTATTTATTCCACGAATGTACTTTGTTTCAATTGGTATCTTACTCCTATCTACATTCAACGGCTACAAACTCTATTCTGCTTTATTAAAATTTAGGTTACTCTTTCCTCAAACTGCGACAGAGTCTGCTATTTTCACCCTAGACTGTCACCCGTATTTAAACAATTATTAAATCTGTTTCTAGGGCTGTGTTAGCAACTTTCAGATCAACGCTTAATGTCGCTCATTGGCTATGTTTGTAGACCTGATCTCAAATGAGGCAAAATTTCCGTTATTTCTTGTGATTTATAGAATTGAGGAAAGGCAACATCCGATTCCAATGACAATTAAATCAGTGGAGTGAAGGTGTCTCAAAGCGGAAAATACTGCCTTGTCGTTCTTGATTTTGACCGAGTGAACAGAAAAGAGAACACAGGATAGAACATGAATGGGTGCGTGTGAAAACAGCCGCCATTTACGTTCTGAATTGTTTGTACAAAAAATATCTACGTTGATTATTCTATAGATATAAATTAACCTCAGGCTAAAAATAAATGTTGTAATAAAAAAACTAGCTAAATTTGTTTGATAGACCAATAGCTTTTCTGTTAAATAACTTATTAGATATTTAACACACACACACACACACACACACACACATATATATATATATATATATAATTAATTCAGCAATGAATTAGAACACTCTTAGCTTTTGGGCGTGTGTATAATGATAATGTACACACTAAAAAGTCTGCCTCGCACAATGAAAGTGGTATTAAACGGACATGCCTCTCAGAACTACCATACAAACGCAGGTGTCCCCCAAGGCTCCATCTTATGTCCTACACTCTTCCTGATATATATTAATGATCTCCCTGATTCCATAAGAACCCAAATAGGTTTGTACGCCGATGACACCACAGTTTACTCTCGCCTACAACAAAAATCTGGTGTAGGCGTCAAAGCTAAACTCGCAGCCGAGATTGAAAAAGACCTCCAATCCATATTGGACTGGGGTAAGAAATGGCTAGTAAATTTTAATGCTTCTAAAACGAAGCTACTGTCAATTAACCATCATCGACAATCT